>PVJL010012450.1:19137-37294 GCA_004026885.1 Lyroderma lyra | reverse complement strand
TCTTTTGCACGTGAGTGTGGCTGACCCTGTCCTTAGTCTCCCTGAAGCAGCATCTGCCTGGATTGGGGGGATGCGAGGATAGGACTTGGGCTAGGATCAGAGAGAAGAAGGTAGTGTTTCCAGTAGAGGTGGCAAAAATAAGATCGGTTTTTAGTTGAAGCCATGATCATGAAACCAGGCTTTGTTGTGAGAGAGAACCACTTTCTAACCACTTCCCTTTGACTGTCACTTCAGCTTATCAAAAGCAAATCCTAGAGGGCCGAGTCCACATTGCTCTTGCAGAGCAGAAAGGACATTCTTTCCATGTGGGACATCTGAAACAGGAGACCGGCTGCTCCAGCCAAAGTCGGGCTATGAGTGAAAGGAAGCGGGCAGTGTACCCTGGGGGATTGTGGGAAGAGGGAGCCCCTGCACTCTTACCTAAGCTCAGGAGGGGCTTACTGAATCAGTTGAGAGAATACCAAAGGCTTGGGAGCTTTTTCTCACTTCTCATTGGTGATTCTCAGAGGGACACTTGACCAGGGCACCACCTAATCACACATTACCGAGAAGTAGGAGAGGGCAGAGAGAGGGCAGGGACTAGCCCCCTGGTATGGGCAAAGGGACCCAGGAGCCAGCCTTTTCGAGAGGAGGTGGGATATGAGGGTGAGGCCGACAGCCCTCCCTGTCTCTCCTCCAGGAGGGGATGGTGTGGGCTCCGGGGTCTGCAGCTCCCAGCGAGCCCAGGAAGGCCAAGGAAGCACACAGAGCACACGCCCCACCAAGCTGCAGACCGTGGCCGCAGACGTCAGCAGAACGTGTAGGGCCCAGGTGTGAGCTAACACTGGCCTGACCCGACCCAGGACCAGCCTCAAGCCAGAAAGTCCTGCAGGTTCTGTGCCATGAGGTCGCACGCAGTCTCTCTCCCAGACACTCGGGTGCCACCAGCCCAGTCAAGAGGAGGGTGGGAGGCATTCTGAAGAAAGACATCTTAGGCGTTTTAAGTCTAAGACGTCTGGTAATTCCAAAGGCACTATCCGATTTAGCTGAGACGAAGACACCTGGCTTAACGAGGCTTCTGTTTTCTTTTGTTTCGTTTCATTTCTTAGTGCCAAATGGGGGCAGGGAATCCTAAGGAAGTTCAAATCCATTCTGGAATATAAAGGAGCTACATTGTATTTGCACTTCTGAGGACACTGTGAGGAAATCAATGATTCTGCTACCTTTAGACACAGGTACAGTAAGTCATCACTTATTGGCTGTTCTTGAAAACCGATTTTGAGGGAAATGACATAACAAGAAATTTTACCATAGGCTCATTGATCCAAACAAGAATTAATTTCGTACTGCATATTTCTGGTCTCAAAAGCATCACCAAACTTCTGATTAAAGACCCAAAACATTTCTAATATTACACATTGAAATAAATGTGAGCTATACATACATTTAAGAAAGATGAATAAAAACACATAAGATAAATTTTTTTCCAACCTGATTATTCCAGTTCAGGGTCAAGGTGGCTGGAGCATTCCCCAGCAGCTCAGAGCACGGGCGGACATCCACCAGTCCACCCTTCCATCACAAAGCACAAACACAAACTCCCTCCCTCCCTCTCTCTCTCTCTCTCTCTCTCTCTCTCAGACTGGGACAGTGCAGACACGCCAATTCACCTCATGTGCTCATCTCTGGGATGTGGGAGGAGACCGGAGTACCTGGACAAAACCCATGCAGACATGGGGAGAACATGCGAAGTCTACACAGGATAGTAAGCCCAGCCCGCAATCAACTGTTTTTTCTCATCAACGTTACATGAAACAACATTGAATAAAATTACTTTATTTAAGGACCTGCTGTGCCCGATGGAAGAGTCAGCTGTTCTTAATACCCAGATACCAGCCTTTGCTTATAAAGCAAACTTTCTGGAACACTGGATAGTTCAGGTGCATTGTCATCACCTGAGAAACTTAAAAAACAAACAAAAACTCTGATGCCTCTGTCCCACCCCAAGATGTTACTATTTAATTAGTCTGGGGTGCAGTCTGACTTCAGAATTTTTTAAGGCCATTCAGGTGATTCTAACAGGAATCTGAGTTTGAGAACCACTATATCAAAAAACATTTTTTCCTTTGCTCAGGATATTCTCACTGAACACAGAAAGAATAGAGTGAGGAGTACCTGTTCTTACTATAAATACAATTTTCCTGCACGAAGAGAGGGAAATGCCATTCAAAGAGCAGACCTGGCTGATATGGCGTTTTTCTGGTGCACTTAGCATTCTCCATAGAAAAGCAGGTCAGTGCAGCACTGTCCCGAGTAACACAAACCACAAATGCCAGCCACAAATAACATTTTAAGTTTTCTAATGGTCATATTTAAAAGGTAATTAGAAAGAGGTGAAATTAGTTTTAATAATACATTTTATTTAGTCCAATATATCGAAAATATCAACATGTCATCAATATAAAAATTAAGATACTTTTCATTTTTTATACTAAGTCTTAGAAATCTGTTTTGTGTTTTACACTTACAACACATCTCAATACAGACTAGGAACATTTCAAGTGCTCAGTGGTTATACATGGCTAGTGGCTGCCATATTGGATGGACAGTGGTGGTTTAGACATAACATTTATTAGTATTAGATGACTATCCAGAGTGTTATTTAAGGAAGTGACATTTTAGCATAAAATTTAATTCCTTTTGAAAACATTTCGATAATCTCAGGGCATCAAGAATGTACTATTTGTTTCTTCCTATAATCCTGGTTAGCCGTGTCTGGTTACAAAGAGTACTGACCTACCTGACTTGTTCTTTGGGAACTGATGGAAACCTTGCTTCTCTCTTTCCTTTAAAAATCACTTCTCCAGAGAAAGCAGGGAATGAATTCAGTCTGGGAGGCAAACGTAAAGCAGTCCCAGGGAGTTCTAAGACCTAAAAAGTGATGTCAACATTTAGGCAGAGGAATTAGGATCTTTTATTTTTTCCTCTAATCCATGGTACTAGGAGAGTTGTATGACTCTGGCAGTGGAAGAAGACCACTCTCCTTCCTTTCACAACTCCTGGGACCCTCTCTATACTTCAAGACATCCAAAGCCAATTGATCAGATTCCAGGGCCAATACTAGTCTACATTAAGCTTTTTACAGGTGAAAAATGTGCCCTATGGAACAAGTGATTGCATTTTTCCTCCATTTGGTCTTGCAATTTCAAGAGTCGAGTATTGGAGGTGAGACAAAATACATAGGGTAGGTCTTATAGCCTGCTATTAAACATTTAAGCTACTTAAACCTTTGTAAAATGGGGAAATGGATCCTTCTAGATGTGTCAGACCAGCTAACTAAAGTTCTGCATTGAGGTTGAAGGAGAGAAAATGCTTTGCTTCTTTTTTTCAGGAAATGCTGTCCTTGGAGGCTTTAAAGAAAGATGTGGATGATCTGCATAACGACAGAAGTCCTTCTTGACCCTTGGCCCGACGCCATCAAATGTTATGTAAGTGTAATCCCTTAATGAAACTGTCTTCCTCTACAATGTGAGCACTTAATAGTCTCAGTCCTAAGATATCAGTTTGAAGAACATATATATATATGTTTTCGAACTTATCTACTTAAGCAGTGTTTTCATTGGTTTCAAACAAAATAAAACAAGAAATAAGACTTGTTAAACCAGATTCTAGGCTCAAATGTGCTCTAAATCGCTAGTTGGACTTAGGTGTGTCCTATAATTTTTTCCAAGAAAAGAAGAGAGTAGCCCTTAGCACAGGTATCTTTGTAGAAATGTAGGATTTCAATCTCAGAGTTGTTTCCTCTGGGACCTTCATGGTTTCAGCCCGGTGGCCCTGTTGTGGCTCTTTAAAGCATGTCTCCAGTCCTGGAGCTGTGGAGGGTGCCCTGCATCTGCCCTCAGCCTGACACCTCAGCAGAAACAACCCTGCCTACTGAGTAAGGGCAGCCCTATACAAGCCCCTGCCTCTTCATACCATGGTACCCCAGGAAATGCCACTAGGCTTGCTTCTGCCAAACTTAAGCACATTTATAATTTGGGAAGAAATTAAGTGTGAGGAGAGCCTAGTGATCAATAAATGGATGGGCTTTGGCATCAGACATTATTGCACTTGAACCCCAATGCTGCTACATACTGTACAACCATGGGAAAGTTTCTTTATTGAACTACCATCAGCTTTCTTTTCTGTAAAATGGAAATAATGGTAACAACTGCTGCATAAGATTGATGTGAGGAAAAAATAGATCATGGATGGAAGATGCTTAGTATAGTACCTGGCTCATAGTAACACTTAATAGTTTTCTTCTCCATCTCACAGTGTGGCTCCTGATTATCTATCCAATCTCACCTACCTCCCATTCTTCAGCAACACTAACCTGCGGACCATTACTTGATGACAAATGTCCTTTCTACTAATTCCAGGCTTCTGCATATGTCCCTTTACAAGGAGCATTTTTTCCAGGGCCTTCACCAAGCAAATTCCTCCTCATGCTTCAGATCTCAAGTAGAGGCACATCTAAATGTTATGGGGCCTGAAGCAGAGACAATTTAGTCTGGGAAGAGGCTTTCAAAAATATTTTTAAAATGAATTCAACATTAATATGAAATTAAATAATATTCAGAATGGGAAGATAATCACAACAAATTATTGGTGCCTTAAAGATTCCAATCCCTCCCGTCTATGATCTCTTTGGACAAGGTGACAGGAATGCTTAGTACGCATGCTTTCCTATTGCATCCTGACCCCTCCTTTTCACCTAGAATATGCTATAACCCCCAGCATTTATTGGGTGGCCTGAGGCTTAATCTTTATAAAATTTAGGTTAAATTAATCTCTGCTCTCAGATTTCATCACTTTCTCTGAGAATCTTCTCTGAATGTCCAAGACCAAATCTGGGCTCCTTAACTCTGTGCCTAGGACCTCCTGGGTTTTAGTCCCACCATAGCTCTTACATCTCTGGATTGAAGTCACCAGGTTGGGTATCTGTCTCTTCAAATAGACTGAGTTCTGGAAACCAGGGCTTGTTTCTTGCGCACCACTTTATCTTTAATGCCTAGTCCAGCAAAGGGCTTACAGGGGCACTTTTTAAGTATCTGTTGAAGTAATGAATGGATATCTGGTTTACCCCCTCTAATCTCAGGGAATCTTGTTTCCTCAAAGCTGAGAAGAATTCTCCCTGCTCCTTCTATATGCCCACAGCCCCACATTTTAAATCCTGCAACATTAAGATAATCCCACCAATAGGCCTTCCAGTAGGGTAATTGGGTGTAGTTGACACTCCTTTTTTCAATATGACTTCTTCTAGAGAGCTTCTTAACCAGTGACATATAAGAGAAGATAATGGAAGTACAGGATTTTTTTCCTGGAAAGAGGGGTAGGGTGCTTTCACACACTTCCTCAATTCATCAGCATAGCTGGGTCTTTATTTTTCAAAATGTCAATCAAAAACACTACAGGTTGCCCTGCAAATGGTTTTTTCCCACTTGTTTCTTGCTGGATGTTATTTTTGTGGCTATTCTTCCTTTCATAAACTAAGGGTCAGTGGCCCCTTCTCCAGCCCCAAGGGGTGAATGTTGTATAGTCAAAGGAAATCATAGCCATTTTCCTTGCCAGAGACAGCTTTAGAGGTGGGGATGTGATTCAACACTGGATATTAAGAAATTTGGGACATTCTGCTGTCGGGGATGGGAGGTTTCTAGGAAAGATTTTCCTCCTGAAATAATACGGATATCAAAAGGGGAATACCTTTTTGAATTGTGGATTCACTTGTATAAATATGATGCCTGGAACTCAGGTTGTCATCTTGCAATCAAGAGATAAATGTGACGAGGAAGCAAGAGATTGAAGATGGCAGAAAGGAAAGGAAGAAATTCTCTGGCTCCTGAGGATGTTTGGCCCACTGGAAACTAGTATCATCTTTCTCCAGAGTTCATGTCCATTTAAATAACAAAATCCTTCTGTTTCAGCTATTTTAAGTCAGGTAGTCTACAAATTGTAGCTGAAAGCACTTTGGTATAGTTTTTAACAAGGCCAAGGCAGCAAAGAATGTGTAGAAATCATTTCACTATTTTGATGGGTATTGTGATAATAATATACATTTATTAGTGCTTTGAAAGTATAAAAGCATTTCACTTCAATGACATACTTTGTGTGAAGGTAGATAATTTACTTTTTGAAGACAGAACATTCATATTATGTTTTTTTTTTAATTGAATTTATTGGGGTAGTATTGGCTAGCAAAATTACAGTTTCCAGGTGTACAGTTCTTCATCGTCCATGTGTTGCACTGTGTGCTCACCACCCAGTCATTTCTCCTCCCATCACCATGTATTTGAGTCTTCCTCTCTCCTTCCCCACCCCACTCCCACATTACATTTTTAAAATAAAAATTTTCTCATGTCTTGTATCAAGCTGGAAATGAGAGAAGACAAGTGACATGCCAGTGAACGATCCTCTTCTTAAAAGGAAGAGTGCACATGAGAAAATATTCCAGCAGAGAAAAAAGTCTTCTAGGGTAGTAGTTCCTAACATTTCCAAAGACAGACGATGTCTTTTAAGGTCACCTTCCACATGATAATGCTTGAAATTTTAACAACTTTTTTTTTTTACAAATAAAATTGAAAATTTATTAAAATATAACTCCATATCCTTGAGGGTTCATGAATATATTGTTAATACTCTGATACTTTGAAATCCTTAAATTTGTAAATTTTAACAACTTCTTATGGAAGGGTCTCGTGGGTTTAATGAAAAAGATACTTTAAATACAGTGACACCTTTCATCAGTCCTGTCCTACCACTCATAACAGCATCCCCCTGGGGTTGAAAAATGATTATAAAATGTATGCCAGACATCTTTGGTTAGTGTGCAAACAACTAAGCAGTATAATGCCTTTCCAATTCTTGGATACCAGCCCTACAGCTGGACACCATTGTTCTAGAAAATTCTGCTACTCCACTTAAGGTGACCTCCTTAGGAAGTGACATCAGTGAAGCATTGTGTTCTCCATTAGGGTGGTGGTGAAAGTGGTATTGCATTTCTAAATAACATTTCTAAATCCTGTTTTATTTCTTGAGTACTGTGGCTTCTCAATACCAGATTCATTAACTGTAGTTTAGGTAATTAAAATAGGAATCCCACTGATATGAAATTAAACCAGTATGTATAATACAGGTGTCTATAGAGGATGATAGACCCAGGGCTCTAGGAAGCAGGCTAATCAGGCTTCAATCAGGATCACATCATTCAGAGAAATGATTAATTCAGGCTGGGAGGTAGGCAGGCAGCAGAAGCAGAGGCAGAATCTCAAAAATCTAATATATCTAGATGAATCTCTCCTTGGGAGGAAGCGAACCCTGAAACCCCATCATGGGGAGGTGTATGCTGCAGTGGACTCTGGGTAGGAAGCTTCCTCATAACCTGCTGCAAAGAGATGCAGTTGCATACTGCTACTTACTCCTCAAAGATGCTCTGGGTTCCAAAATCTGCTTAAAGCAATGCTGTTTCAGACCTTCTTGGCCTAATGAGTTCCAGAGAAACAACCAGGCAGAGAGAGAGACAAGGAGAAGTGAGGCAATCCCTTGAGCAGGCTTCTGCAGCAGATACACATTGTTAGCAGGTTAGGGGCCTAGTCTGATAGGTTGTGTTGTGTGCTAGGAAAGGAGGGACTGGGGAGTTGTCTGAATTTCCAGTTCTGTAGAAATTTCTGCTTCTATCAGGTGCCTTTTTCTTAATAAAAGGCTCAAAATGTTACTCATTTAATTATAGTATATGACTGATATTTCTGAGCTCTTTCTGTTTGGAAAGATGTTCACAGAGAATATAGTCTCCTGGAAGCACGGAGCAGGAGAAATATGGCCATACATGAATAATATATATTTTCCTCATCTCTTTCCTAATCTTTACAAACTTAGGCCTAAACACTATAAAACAGAACTATCACAGTGGGGCAGGGATGGGGAGAGAACTACAGGCTCACTTATTAAGCAGCAAATACTTCATGCCTAAAATGGATATCCATGAACAGCAATTACGCACAGTTCGCCAGCAAACATTCCAAATTTACAGTTTTAAGCTATTAGTCAGTACTGATGACATGCATATTTTCTTCAAATAGCTTTTCCAAGTCTGCTGTAGTTTTCCCAGCATTCAGAGGCAAGTGACAACTTACTCATAATTTTAAACAAAGAGAACCCCATAGAAGAGAACTGAGTACATTCACATTATTGAGGAAGCACAATTATTAAATGGAATATGGACTCTAGATTAGATATTAGTAATTTATCCACGTTAAATTTCCCAAATTTGATCACTGTACTGTGACTGTAAGAAATGCCTTTGTCTTAGAAAATACACACTGAAGTATTTAGGAAAAAGGGGTGAAAGAATGTAAGAATGATAAAGCAAACATGGCAAAATGTTATTAGATGTATCTGGGTGAAGGATATAAAGAATCCTTGCACTATTCTTGAGGTTCTTCTATTAGCTTGAAATAATTTAAAATAAAACATTTACAAACACCAAATGAAGTAATTTTAGTTTAACCTCGTTAAACACTATACTTGTAGACATTCAGTTTTCTCAAGAGGTTGATTTAACACCAAGAGATCTTTCAAAAGACTTATCCTATAGCTAAGACTTTCCAAATTGCAAGGCCACGTTCAGAAGAAAAGGAATTATTGAAACAAGTCATGTCTACCTCATGTGCTGAAATGATGCTTTTAATAAAAAACAAAAGAAAACATATTTTTCCAACCATGCATCATCATTTAAACTTGATTATTTGTTTATGTTAATATCAAGTCACCCCTTAGGTATCTTTCTGAATCAGTATACTATTTATGTTTGTCTAGAAGAGATTTATATTTAGGCTGACCATATGTACCATTTGAAACGGGATAGTACCATTGCTTTCTGTCCTGCTTAAAATGGGATGTTGGGTTAGCCTATTTATATTCTCTCTCTCTCTCTCTCTCTCTCTCTCTCTTTGTATCGCACACAGCAATCAATAGACAGCTGAGCAGAATCTTAGTATCTAGCAGTGAGGCTTTAACAAATGGAGTAACTGCTTATAAAGCAATGAGAGGTGATCTCATGGACTGTTAGTCTTACAAGGTAGAATCCTAGCTTTCTTAATTTCTCATCCTACAAAAGGAATTTCCAGGTGAGATTACCAAACTAATGAATCACAACAAAACTATTTTCAAATTTCTGTTTTTAAAATAGTTCCTGAAGTCAACGAGCCATAAAAGCCCTGTATAAGGAATGAAAGACAAAGAGAAACTGAAAAATTAATTTATTATATAAAGAAACATAAACAATATTTATTAGAGTAAATGGCTACAGCCTGCAAAAGCTCATATCCATAATTTACTGGCTGAGAAATGTTGACACATATACTCATAACCACGGTACTAAAGTTCTGAGGTGATTTCCAAGGAAATGCTGTATTTGACATTCAATTTTAATGCTTATTTTCCCATTTACAAGGCTGAGAAGATTAAACCCTTATCCAATTAGTCTATCAGGATTAGGCATTCAAGTTGTAAACTATCAAAAGATGCTGCTGTGTACTTTATGAAAGGTGATAGATACAAAAAAATGATAAACTCATCTGCCATCAAAAGCAATTTCTCAGATTTTAGTGGGTCTTTTTCCTCCAAGTACCAAGTGTTTGGGTGAGAGAAAGGGGCAAGGGCTGAGTTTTCTCCAAGAGTAAAGACCACTTACATTAATCCTTCAGTAAGGCCAAAGGCCAGTGTGTTCACTCAAGATACTCATATGGATAATGCTACTTGTTCCTTTTCTAACAGTAAAAAAAAACAAAAAAACAAAACAAAACAAAACAAAAAACAAGAAACAAAACAAAACAATCACACACAGAAAATTTAATAATAACCTATTATGTATTTGAATAACTAGAATAACTCCTTCAATATTTATGTCACTTAAAAAATATTTTCAAAGCATTTTTATGCCTATAATCTAATTTGATCTTTCTGACAACCTTGTGAGGTAGGCTGGACAAGTATATATTCCAAATTTGGGAGTGAGGGAACTGAGGCACAGAGCAGTTAAATAACTTGTGGGGCTTGACAGGAGATGTCAATCTCTATACAGCACTGGCTCTAGTAATGAAGAAAGTCTAAACATGTTTGATGATATTATTTCCATATATTTTGAGGAAATACTTCACTTCCATCCAGCCAAATGATAGTAATTCAGTTGGAGCAGTTGTCATGGCAAGTTATGGCATATAATTAATTAGATAAAACACTGAGTTTTAAAAATTGGAATTATAACTGAAAACCACACTTTAACACTAAAGATGTGAGGGAATTTGCTGGTTTGTGTTCTTTAGGGCAACCTAGGTCTGCAGTCTGTACCATAATTTTACCATTTCAGAGGTACAATATAAATAATTTTACGGGTTTTTTTTTTTTTTGTATGTGGGTAGCTCCCTGGCCGGGAATTGAACCCAGGCCACAGCGCTGACAGCGCCAGCGCCGAAGCCTTAAGCCACTATACCACCAGGGAACTCCAATATAAATAACTTTAAAACAGAAATTCTCAGTTTAACATGACTTAAACTTTCAACAGGCAAAAACAAAAGCAGTGTTTTCTCTTTCCCCAAGTGAAAGGGCATACATAGTCCCCATGTTTTTGTATGTCAAGGGCCAAAGATGACAAAAAGACCAAATCAGTTACCAAACTTGTTTGTCCTTATAGAAGTGCCTTATAATTGGCCTTTGGGAGTCTGACAGGCCATCACTGTAAGTTTGGTCTGAAGTCACTCAAGATGCTTACCTATCATCTATATTAAAATGATTTAAAATGTATTTGAAGGCTCTGATTTTATAATGGTTCTTGAGACTGGCTTCCAAACCAAGGCTGAGAAGAACCAGTCTTTCTATCCCTGTCTAATTCCGACCACAACTTCTGCTCAAACTCACCAATTTAAATCCAGTTCCTTCATAAACTGGCTGTTAGAAACTGGACGGATCAGAAAGTTCAGCCAAGTCCTTAGGCGGTCAACCTTGATTGACCTGCAATGCCTAGCCTAGTCAGTGACAGGTAACCTGCTTCTAGGCATTTCATTATCAAAGTTCTTACAGTAGAAATAATGGAATTAAATCCAGGCATTTTCCAAGGACAACTAAGGATATGTTAAACAATCCTTTTATGAAACAAATAGTGTTCAAAAAATTATACTGAAGATAGGAGAAGGGAAAAGGGTAAACTTGGCGATCTTGTTCAAATTAACTCATAATCATGCCAAATTAAAATACATTCAGTTAAAGACAAAAATAGTCTGGACATTTTATCACTTTCTATAATTTAAAAGTTTCTGAATTCAATATCTAACTCTGAGAGAGGAGAAAAACCTTTTTCCTTCAAATAATAAAAAAATAAAATAAAATATCCTATATACCTGATAGGCAAGGAAGAAGGGGGTTAAAATTATGAGTTTGGGGGAGTTCCCTGGTGGTGTAGTGGCTAGGCGCCAGCATTCTCAATGCCACAGCTTGGGTATGATTCCCAGTCAGGGAAATACCCTCCCCCCAAAAAAAAAGATTATGAGTTTTATTTTATGCTTTCTTAAGAAGGCAAATTCTAGTAAATTCTATTAGACATTTCACAGAAGTATAGGACAGGAATGAACCTTGAAGAGGCTTAAGCCTATCTTCCAGTAGATTCACACCTTTAATCTTCCCAAGAAGGTAAGAATTCTGCTTACAAAAGCTTCCATCATTTAGATGTTTTAACAACCCTCTTGATCCAGAATTTTTTCAACATATTGAAGGAACACAGTACTTTCCTAAAATTCTAGGGATTCCATAACCACATTTAGAATCAATTTTGTATCCATGGATCTTTGGGAATCAAGTTTCCAAATCTAGATTTTTGAATCCATTAAAGATAGCAGGTCATGGTGGCTACAGTTGGTTATGTACAAAGAGCCCTAAGGAGATGAAAATGGAACATCTGTCTATTAAAAAACCAAACTTAAACAGCCCTCTTCGAAAACTCTGCCAGAAATGATGTGCCTGATGTCAAAATCCCAGTAACCTTTGCTGGTCATTAATATAGTTCGTGGGTGAAAACTATGCTCAAGGATAATAAAACATTAGGCTCCTTAGACCAGCAATCCAGAAAACTAGAAAACAAGAAAGTCTCTGTCCTCATTCCACCTGATAGATCTAATCAGCTCAACAGGTATCATGAGTATTTTGTCAGTGAAAAGGCCAGTAATACCTGGGAGAACACGGTCAGCTATGAATTGTGATTTCTTAGGGTGCCCCTCCAACACTCAGGCATTTCCCCAGCTTCTCTGCATAGTTCACACACACCCAGAAGCTCTCTAAAGGGGAGAAACACGCAAGAGTTGAGAGCTAATTCATGCTTTATTGCCTGTGCAGGGCTAATCACTCGAATGAAGAGGAGGAAACAACCCAGAAAACAGTGAGTTCTTCTTTATGTGCTCCAAGAGATTCAGGTCCCATTAAGCAGAGTAGAGCTCATTAGCAGTCAAGAGCTGGCTGGGCATAGAAGTTACTTTACTGCTAGACAGTGTCTCATCTCTGTCTTCTGGTGATGATAGATCTGCCTTTCCTACAGATTCTGAGGGTTTTTGCCTCCTGCAAGGACACCAAACACACTTTATCCAGTGCTGAAAGCTCTCAGAAACACTGGAGGAAAAGAGCTTTTTGCAAGGGTGGAAGAACTGATAGAACACCAGCATGAATAGAATGCCTGTGCAGTACCCAATGAGCAACTTCAGAATCAACAAAGGTGCACACACATACATATAGATGTCGGTTTTGTAAAGATACCACAACAGGAGGAGGCAGGCATTCTCGATGAATCTCAGCATGTAGTACACAAGTAGCCGGTACCAGTTCTGGGACTTGCTGATGAGGTCAGGGTTATTGATTTTCAGCTGCACAGCTGACCAGCAGAACATGTTGATACCGGCATAGAGTAAGGTGAGGAAGCATAGCACGATGGTGGTACCCACTCGACTGAGGGCCTTCTCGATGTTCTCAGGGAATGGGGAGCCACTGCACCAGAAAAGGATCCAGGGGTATAAGAAAAAACTGAAGAAGTTGACGAGTATGACCAGCACTACCCAGGCCTTCAGGACAGTGGTAAAGAGGACCAGGACAATGACCCGAGTAGCAATTTCAAAGCTCCTCCAGAGGAAGATACAGACATAGGCCAGAGGCTTCACTTTGACATCATATTCATCGTACTTGATCTTGATGGCTAGGATGTTGCAGCGCAAGGCTCCATACACAATGGACAACAAGGATAGTAGCATGCAGAGACCTGGGAAGAGAAGAGAAAGAGCACTATCAATTCTTGCTTCCACCAAGAACCCTTCTGTGGCAGACACTCTGTCATTCCTCAACCCATATTCCTCGGGCTCTCCTGTTCTATGTGCACAGCCTGACTTACCCCTGTCAGTATCTGTTCACTGTGCCTGAGGGCTTTTTCTAGGGCTGTAGAAGGATGCTCTGCCCAGGTGCTGGACAGTTCTGAGGAATTAGTACCTCTGGGAGAATCCTCAATGCCCCAGTTGTAGCCCTGATAGGAGCTAGAATGTAATTACCTTAGCTCCTCACCCCTTGTGTAGACTAACTGAGGCATGTGCTCTATACTATTTACCAGTAATTTCTTACAAGATTACTTTCTAGTCCCTTGGTGATAGCTGACTAATAATGCTCCCTTCATTGGCTGCCTTCCTTCCCTGTCTCATTTCCTTTTTCCCATGTTCCTTTTACCTTCCCCTCAAAATACATGCACTCAAATCCTTGTCTTGGGGTCTGCTTCAGGGTCAGCTCAAACTGCAATACCTTGCTGACCCCATCTTGCTCTGTCTGAATATGTAGTCCTTTACATGGTAAGTTTTGTTTTCTCATTTAGCTTATAAGCTCCCAAGGAGTCAAGAGTGACTATGTTTGATATTTATTCTTGATGTCACTCACCATATGCCATGAGTAGGATCACAAACAGAAGGCATTCAATAATAAATTACTCAGTGAGTTCCTCTCTACCTGCAAGACCTTTCACATTTATATACTGACTATGGAGTGCTCACATTTCCTTATTCTTCAGTTGCATTCTTACATTCTACAGATTGCTGAAGAAATGAGAACCTCACTGTTACTGAGAGTCCATCTGTCTTGGGCTGAAAGACTTCAGTGTTTTAAGAAGTCTTAACTCTAAGCTGTTGATTTCTTAAAATGACTTATGGTTAATGGGTTTATCCAGTTTATGCAAGACAGCAGGCCAAGATGTGGCTCATTTAGATGGAACATGGTACTATGTTTAAGTACCACATTATTGGGTATGAGTTCTATTGTCTAAGATATGTGCTGCCAACTCATGAGCACAGACTGTGTAGTTAAAATGGAAATTCAGTCACTCACTACAGGCTGATACCACTTCAAACACCGGATGGGAGGCAGGGCTTGGAGTTGGGAAACAAAAGACTGGGTCTGCTTTTTAGTCTATCTTGCCAAGCTACATTGGGATAATGGCAATCTTTCTGGGTTCTGTTTTCTTACCCATAAAATTGAGGCAAGAACACCCCCGTGCCCGCTTCTTAAAATGCATTGCCTGTGTAACATAATTGTCTCTATCTAAATGTATAATTTAAAATATATGGCAATAAAGGTTTTTTTTTTCCTTAAGTTCTAAATCAATGTAAAAACATCTTTATATGGTGGACATAAAAAATCTCTGAAGTCTTGGTACTTAAAGGCCTGGGAGAAGCTAAAGCTCAATTTTACTCAAAGCATCAACTCTTCTTATAGTCTTTAGCATTGATTTAAATAATCAATATAATTCAGTGGAAGGATTGTTATCATCTAATCAAATTTAAAAGATAGAAATACTATCCTAGGAGTAGACTGGGGAGGTAATTGAACTGAGTTATTTTTCCTGAGAGGCTAATTGAGTGAAACACTGTAAAGCAGTATATATTGGTAATATATTTTTAGAGTGTCCTTACAAATTTCTATACTCTATGAATCTAGTATTAAATCATTTCTTTATATCTTTTTTCCTACTATAAGAATAACACTTCAAATGCAGAAGATGAGCTAAGCATAAATAATTAAAATGTGAATTATTATTCATATACATACAGTATTCATATTGTTATATTTGTGGTACTGTAACTCCATTATTACTTTTAATAATGCAATACCTCAAACAATTTTTAAGCATCTATTTATTTTTTTCATTAGGCCAATTATTTCCAAATTACATCTTTTTCTTCATCAAGAGAATTAGCCAATTATTACCCAAATGTTGCATAGTATCAGGCAACCACTGAAGCCTTCTGAGAATAAAAGAAATGATCTTGAAATCACCAACTTCAATCATCATCCCCACTGTTGGGTGCTTACTGCAAAATGTCACATAGAAAGGGGACCAAGAAGAGAGATAAACTTGGGAGATAAGAAGCGTGTATAAAATACTTAGAATGTACATTTCTACCTCTAGAATTATGCTGTTACCTAATGACAAGGATGATGCTCATGCAAACAACTACTTACTTAGACTTAAATAAAGAAAAGTTCCCTGACACCATTTCCCAAACTTACCTTCCCACAGTCAACATAAAAGCAGATCAGCTGGCAGTCCCATCTGCTTAAGTGGTACTTCATAGAAGTCTAACATCCCCCAATAATCCTATTTTCATTTCCTATGAGTGTGTGTATGCATGTGCATGCATGCGTGTGTGTGTGTGTGTGTGTGTGTGTGTGTGTGTGGTGCGGGGGGCATTTTGCTGTTTTTGTCTTTTACTAGAAGATATCATTTTAGGTAAAGCTTAAATCAAAGCTTTGGTAATATTCTAAACCCTTGCCCTACTTACAAAGCTTCTTCTCACTCAATTCCAGCCAAATGAACCTCTTCCAAACGAGTATTCTTCTTACGTCACAGAGAAATCAATTATAATTTATTAGACATGAATTTGCTCATCTCCTGACTTGATACTGAAAACTTAATTTCTATGTTAAGTGGAGAACATTTTCTTCCCCAGGATTTCTCTTACGAAAGAAATCCTGCTTGTAGGACAAGGGAAACAGTTTGTATTACTTTGGAGAGATAACATAGGCTCCAGTCCAGATGGAGGATGGTAGATAGTCATTCTCTGTAATGTGACCACTCTCTGTGGACACTAAATCTCCAACAAAATGACTGAACTCATGAAACACTTGGCAATAATGGCTTCAAGGGAGAAAGTGGAAGTAAGCTGAAAGGATATGGAGTGCAGTGCTAGAAGGAAACTAGAGGAGTTAGCACAGTAAGCTTCTGGAAATTGAACTTATAACCAGTGTGATTTTTAACTCTTTCTCTCAACGCCATAGACAGTGTCTTTCTCACTATCTGGAGCCAGGATCTTTAACTGGTATAATACTGTATTCCACCACTGCCTCCTTCTCAAAAATCTTGATCCATCAATTATCATTTTTCTCTTTCTAAAATTTCAACTGCTCCCTCTATCTTGGCTCTTCCTACTGAGTGTATGAATGCTTAAGTCAGCTGTATCTAAAAAAACCCATTCTTAGATGGCAAAAACACACAAAATCATTGAAGCTGTGTGATAGATACATAATATTCATTATAATATCCTCTCAATATTTTTGTATGTTGGAAAATTCCTATAATAATGCTAAGAAAGAGGGAGGGAAGGAGGAGAAAGGAAATAAAGAAGGAAAAAGAAAAGGTGAGGGAGGGAGAGAAGATCCCCCACTCCTACCCTTTATTTCTTTCTGTGTACTGCTATACACTCTCTCTAATACTTTTTGGTCAACCTTCTTGAATTATTTCTTTCTAATCCTCAATTCCATGCAGTCTTGCTCCTTCCTGATGTCTGTAATAATTGATGCTGGTTCCCACCTCCTTGAAACTTTTCCTGTAGAAATGATTACATCATTTTGTCCCAATCCTTCTCTCATTTTCTTTGAAACCCCTTCTCATTTTCATTCATAGGCACATCTTTCTCTTATACCTAGGAACCATGGTTTTATTTTCTCCTTCTATCCAAGAGCCTAGCACATTTCTCTACCTCGATATCTTATAGGTGACTCAAACAAAACAAAACAAAACAAAATGAAACACCCCCCAAAACAAAAAAACATGGATAGAAAAAAACTCAATTGGTCCCTGAAATCTCCTCTTACACAGGGTCTGGCAGAAATAACACCTGGATTTGAGTTACAATTTTATTTTAAAACCATAACCATACATGCTTATGATTTTGTAATAAAAGATTTGGTATAGATTATAAACTCATTAAAAAAGGGTCTTATTTGCATCAGACCCTTTATTTCTTCTAGCAGCCCATGACTAGGCTGACCAGATGTGTCATTTAAAATGGGACAAAAAAACAACAGTACTGTCCTGTTTCAAACAGTATGCACGGTCAGCCTAGTCTCACTGGCTAAATTCAAGGTGTCAGTAGGCTGACCATACATACCATTTGCAATGGGACAGTACTGTTGTTTCTTGTCCTTTTTCAAACAGTGTGTATGGTCAGCCTACCCATGACACCATTACTGTAGATCATACTACCCAGAAATATATGTGTTAACTTGGACTTTTCACCTTCATCTCCTATCACACCCAAATAGATCTCTAAGCTCTTGCTACTCAGTGTGGCTCATGAACCAGCAGCATTGACAATGACTGGGAGTTTGTTAGAAGTGTTCCCCTCATACCCATTGAGTTAGAATCTGTATTTTAACAAGATTTTCCAGGTGATTTGTATAACCACTAAAGTTTGAGAAATGCTGTGCTAAGTTATTTTCCTCCTCCCTTTTGGGTTCTGCCGCTTGTTAAGTCTCATATGGCCCTTGTCACTGGATTCTAACTCACTTTTTTCTTTGCCACCAGCTTTCCTCTTTTCTTTGTCTGCCTGAATAACCCCAACTTGTTCTTCAAGGTTCAATTAAAGTGCTACCTCATCAATGATGCCTTTCCTTAGCCTTTATTTTTTTTTTAATTCATTTTTATTGTTAGACTTATTGGGGTGACATCTGTTAGCAAGGATTACATAGGTTTCAGGCATACAATTCCACAGTGCATTGTCAACTTGATGCATAATAAGTTCACCACCTAATGTGACCCCTCTTTCCATCCCCTTATATTTAGCTTCCCCCC
>PVJL010012450.1:0-19037 GCA_004026885.1 Lyroderma lyra | reverse complement strand
CCTTAGCCTTTATTCACTTATATTCATTCAGTTGTTCTAAATGCCTCCAATACTCTCCCAAGCTCAGTGAACTGCTACTCTATTGGGATCTCACAGCCACCTATGCATATCTTTATCTCATTACTTGGAACCAAGAGGTAGCTACTGTTTTGTAAGAGATTGTTATCACCAGCACCTAGGACAGTGATTAGCCCAAAGTAGGTTATTGGTTTATGTATATTAAATAAATGAATGAGTAAATGAATTAAAAATTGCACAGTCTATGAACTACCTTTTTCCCCTACTGAATGACTAAGTTCCAAATCTGACAAACATAATTAAACTGAAAAATGAGAATTCTCAAAGCCCCTTACCAGAGGGTGACTTCGGGAGTTATGGACTTCCTATGCAAATAACATATTAATACATTTGCTTCCCTGTGCCTTTCTCATTTAAAAAGTTGTACCTGGGTGGGCAGATGGGTGAAGAAGATGAAGGGAATAAGAGGTACAAACTTCCAGTTATAAAGTAAGTAAGTCATGGGGATTTACAGCACAGGGGATATTGTCAATAATATCATAATAACTTTGTACCATGACAGATGGTTACCAGACTTATCGTGGTGATCATATCATTAAGTATGTAAATATCTAATTACTATATTATATACCTGAAACATAACATTGTATGTCGACTATACATTAATAAAAAGGAGGTTGCGCTGGTTTCCAACATTTCCTAAGAAGTAGGATCCAAAATTAGGAAAAGTCTTTGAGATCTAATTCTTACTTTAAAAAAATTATTTGAGGTACATGAGAGGCCTGCAAAATAGTGAGATGTGGGAACAGTGAAATATTCTCTGACCACAGCAGTAACTAGGGAAGCTGAGTATTGCTTCAGGATGTGGTGCCCAACCTAAAATTAAGACAAGTCTGCATTATCTAGGCAGTGTTGTGTCTTCCTGTCCAGTTATCCAGATCAGTGTTCTTTCTAGATTCCATGGCTTACTTCCTGGAGTAATCCTTGACCACTTCTCCTAGGACCCAGTATTCTTCTGCTTTAATTCCATCCTAAGCCCTGACAACTGGTCAGCAAACTGCTAATGAAGAGGTTAAAAATGAGAGAGATATCATCGTCATGGGCTTGTACCAATATCTGTCACCATCCCTTCCCAGATGCTACCACAAATAATACTGCTTTTGTTCTTTAACAGCTTTATTGAGATATAATTCACATACCACACAATTTACCATTTAAAGTGTATAATTTGATGGGGTTTCTGAAACTATATCCACAGATATGGGCAAATACCATCCAATTCCATTTTCTTTCTTACTTCCTCCTTCCCTTCCTTTCTTTTATTGAGGTAACTTTGGCTAATAACATTATATAAATTTCAGGTGTATAGCATTATAATTTCATATCTGTATACTCCACTGTGTGCTAGAATAGATTACCAAAAGTCTAGTTTCCTTCTGTCACCATATATTTAAACGTCCTTTATCCACTTTCCCCTCAGGTCACCACCATACTGTTGTCTGGATCTAGTAGATTGTTTTTGTCTTTTTAGTTCATTACTTTGTTTTATATTCTACATATGAGTGAAATCATATGATTTTTGACCTTTTACATCTGCTTTATTTCACTTAGCATAATACCCTCAAGATCCATTCACATTGTTGCAAATGTCAATATTTCATCTTTTTATGGCCAAGTAGTATTCCATCCTATGTACTTGTGTGTGTGTATCATCTTAAAATGTCCATATTACCTAAAGCAATCTACAGATTCAATGCAATCCCTATCAATATCCCAAGAGAATTTTTAATAGAAATAGAAAAAAATATATGTAATTTGTATGGAATCACAGGAGATCCCAAATATCCAAAGCAATCTGAGGAAAAAGTAGTCAATTTTAGTATATTTTTATCACTTCTGAAAGAAACCTCGTATCTTTAGCTAGCATTTTCCTCCAACCTCACTTCCCCACCTGGCTCTAAACAACCACTGATCTACTTTCTGTCTCTATTCAGTTTCCTATTCTGGTCTTTCATATGAATGAAATCATACAATATGTGGTCTTTTGTGAGGTTCCTTTTCACTTGGCATAATGTTTTCAAAGTTCATCTATATTGCAGCATGTATCAGTCCTTCATTCCTTTTTATGGTAAAATAATATTCTCCTAAAAAGCAAAGAATATTCCAATGTATGGATATATTGCATTTGTTTATCTATTCATCAGTTGATGGAAATTTAACCTGTTTCCACCTTATGGCTATTGTGAATAGTGGTGCTATGAATATTTCTGTAAGAATATGTTTTCATTTTTCTTGGATCTACAGCAGTAAATTGCTGGGTCATAAGATAGCTTTATGTTTAATTGCTTGAGGAACTGCCAGACTGTTTTCCAAAGTAATTGTACCACTTTACATTCCCACCATCAGTATATTATGATTCCAATTTCTCTACATCCTCATTGATGTTTGTTATTATTATTAACTTGAATTTTTATTATTATTAACTTTTTTATTCTAGCCATCCTAGTGGGCTTGAAATACTATCTCATTGTGATTTTGATTTGCATTTTCCTGATGACTAATGATGTTAAGCATCTTTTTGTGTACTTTTGGCCAATTGAATATCTTCCTTAGTTGATTCTGTCTCTTAACTATGGACCAAACTCATTATAGGTTTTACACTGTCCCATATGTATCCCAAAAAGTTTGCCACAATTCAAAAGCCAGATCTGCAGAGATTAATTTAAGAACAGTATATCAGCCTTACCAATAGCCATCAATGAACATTTAGATTTTTATAAAAGACACTACAATTCTATTTTCTCATGCTTTTTTAATTCCCTAAAGATGCATCAAAAAGCAAAAAGAAGATTTCCATGTTGGCAGTGTCAGATTAGCCTGTTTTGGTTCAATATTTCTGCCAAGAACCACTGTACAAACACCTGCTCAAAGGCATCAGAAAGCAGTGAGTACTTCTGGAGCCAAGGTCTCAAAGAAAAGAAAATAAATTCTGAGAAAAAAATCCTGAAGCTGTTTTACCCCTCAAGATATTTGCCCATAAGATAGTGGGTACTAAGGGACTAGGAATTCAAATACAGGTTTTAGCAGTTTCTCAGAGCTGGTAGGTATGGAAGCATATATTGACATTCTAGCTCTATAATGGTCCTGGTATACATGCATAGCTTTCTGGTGGGAACCCAAAGGTCAAGACACTAGGGGTAGGGGTGACCAGAAATAGAAGAGCTCTCCTAAAGACTGAAGTACAAATTTCAATCAACTCAAGTTGTGAATGAGTCAAGTTGATCTGTGTTTAATCCAATTACCTAACATAAGCAAAAGTGAAATCTTCCTGGAAAAAGAGAACTCACCCAGAGCCTCAAATTATCTCTATTTTTTATAAAAATATCTGATATTTAATTAAAAATAATATGGCATGCCACAGAAACAAAAAAAAATTGATCAAAATCCAAGAATAAAAATAGATAACAAAAGATTCACAGAAGATACAGATACTGGAATTATCTGACATGAATTTTTAAATACCTATAATTGATATATTCAAGAAATTATATAACAAGATGGAGAATTTATCATACTGGAAACTATTTTAAAAACTTGAATGAAAATTCTAGAACTAAAAAATACAGTAAGTGCAATTTAAGAAATGAACAGATAGGTTTACTATATTAGAAATAGGTATAAAGATAATTAATGATAACTAAAAGGGAAATAAGAAAAGGAAGAAACAAACGATGGGAAAATGAAAATATGAGAGACAGAGAGAGAGATTGAGACTCTCTGTAGAAAAAGAATGAGTCAGAAGCAGTATTTAAAGTGATAAAGGCTAAGAATTTCCCCAAAGTGTTAAAATCAAACTAAATGCCAAACAGAATAAATACAAAGAAAACCACAACTAAGCATATACTGCTAAAACTGCTGAACACCAAAGTCAAAGTAAAAACCTTAAAATGCAGTTGTTTTCATTTCTTAAAAAACAAACCAAAATTAAACAGACTAACTTCAAAGGCGCAATAATAACAACAGCTGGCATTTCAACAGAAATAATGGAAGCCAGAAAACAAAGGAATGATGCCTCCAAGTGGGAAGAAAATGACCCATAACGTAGAGCTCCATATCCAAGAATGAAGGTAAAAGAGACATTTTTATGACAAAACAAAAATGAGGAAATTTGTCACCAGTGGACCTGCTCTAAAGAAAATACTAACGGTAGTATTTTAGGCCGAAAGACAATGATCCCACTTGGAAGCATGGAGAAACAGGAAGGTATGAATTAAGATCAAAAGCGTAAACACAACTCAATTTTTATAATGGGCAAAAAGACTTGAAGACTCATTTCTCTTTCTCTCTCTCTCTCTCTCTCTCTCTCTGTCACACGCACACATCAAAATGGCCACTAAAGACAGTGAAAAGGAACTCAAGCACATTAGTCATCAGGAAATGCAAATGCAAACAAACAAAAAGGAGATACTCCTACACACCCACTGTATTACTAAGAGTAAAACCATGTGTTGACAAGGGTGTGGAGCAATTGGAACTCTTATACACTGCTTGTGGAAGTGTAAATTTGTACAACCACATTTTAAGTTTCTACTAGAGGTAAACATAGGCATTCCCTATTGCCCCGCAATTTTACTGCTGAGTACAGGCATGCCTTGTTTTATTGTGCTTCTTTTTGTTGTGCTTCACAAATACTCTGTTTTTTACATATTGAAGGTTTGTGGCAACCCTGCACTGAGCACGTCGATAAGTACCATTTTTCCAACAGGCTCAGATGACAGTTAGCATTTTTTACCAATAATGTATTTTTTAATTAAGGTATGTACACTGTTGTTTTTAGACATAATACTATTGTACATTTAATAGACTAAAGCATAGTGTAAACCTAACTTTATATGCACTCGGAAACAAAAAATATCCTTGTGACTTGCTTTAATGCAATATGCACTTTATTGCAGTGGTCTAGAACCAAACCCACAATATCTCCAAGGTCTGTCTATATAGAGATAACAGAACTGCACACATATTTATGCTTAAAGGGATGTACAAGGATATTTTCAGCAGCATTACTTTTAATAATCCCAATCTGAAAATAACCTAAATATCAATCAAGAGAAAAATATATCAATTCATTGTGATATATTCATACAATGGAATATTAGACATCTATGCTTAAAAAACAAACTTCTGCTACAAGCCACAAGATAACTCTCACTAGTACAGTGTTGAATTAAAAAAGCTAGACCTCTGATTCCATTTATATAAATGTTTATTTTTTTATTTTACTAATAATTAAGGGGTTTTCACCATTTTTATTAGCCCATTTCTTTATATCTGCCCTCATTTTTTTAAATTCATTTTTATCGTTAGACTTATTGGGGTGACATCTGTTAGCAAGGATTACATAGGTTTCAGGCATACAGTTCTACAGTGCATTGTCAACTTGTATAATAATTTCACCACCTAATGTGTCTTCTCTTTCCAAACACAAGAAAAATTAATCTGTCAAGTTAGAAGTCAGTATTCTGCTTCATGGTTACTCTCTGGGAAGGAGGGTTGGTAAAGTGATTGAGGAGTATAAGAGAGGCTTCTTGGAGTACAGATACTCTCTTGTTTCTTGACCTGAGGGCTACATAGGTGTGTTTACTTTGTGATAATTTAAGCTTCACCCATATGATGAGTATAGTTTTCTGTATACATTTCACATAAAAATATTTATTTAAAAACATCTAGGCATACTATGTACTAGGCACTCAATAAATGCTTATTAAATTGAATTTTTAAGGCAAAAGACTATTCTTTCATTATCATAATCAAGTTTCTTCAGAAATAGTTTGCTTCCCTACCCTGGCAAGATGCCAAGTAGAAAACAAACATAGTACAAGCCCCTATTAATATCCCTATAGCAGAGTTCCATGGTGGTGTAGTGGCTTAAGGCTTCGGTGCTGGCGCTGTCAACGCAGTGGGCTGGGTTCGATTCTCAACCAGGGAACTACCCACATACCAAAGAAAAAAAAAATCCCAATAGCAAAACTGGTTCTACAGATGTAACCAGAATGACACCCTAGTATTAGAAAATTCATCTTAAAGTTTTAGTGACTAAGACCTTGCTGTTACCAAAATCTCTCCTGAACATATGCCAGTTTAACAAATTTTTAGTCAGAAATTGAGGACTTTCTCTTCAATGCACATTTATATTTGTTTAGTACTCAGAATTGTCAGAACAAATAAAATAAGCACAAATGATATGATTATTATTATCTACTCCACAATCCCCAGAGATCCTTAATGCTTTTGCTATTTTTATCCCACACATATTTCGATTTCTTGCCTAAAGAAACTGGATGATAAAATCACTCAGCAGTTCTTAGGCTCGAAAAATTTTTTCTGTGCTCAAAAAAATGATTGCACTTTTACTTCATGCCAGGGACCATTCTAAGAATTTCACTAATACTAAAGACTTAATCCTAATAATTCTATAAAGTAGATTCTGTTATTATCCTCATTACACAGATGAGAAAACTGAGACACAAAGATACTAAATAACTTCCCAGAAATCACTCGGCTAGCAGAGCTTGAATTCAAACCTAAGCAGTCTTGCTCTACAGTGTTAACTAGTTATAACTAGTAGGCAATTCCACCTAAATAAATATAATGAGGTCTACTTCCCTAGCAGTGGTCTTAGCCATACTTTCTAATTTCTTTTATGAATGGGAGGCAAGAAATAGTAGTCAATTCCCCTTGGAATTGCCCTGAGCTTCAAGGAATCTAGATAATCCCCACACAGAGTATTTTGGGAATTTGTCCAATTCTTTCTTGCTTCTACTGAGCCCAAATTTCATATCTATGTTCTACTGCATAAGTATTCTATATATAAAGACTTCCTGAACTAGTGGAGTGGATAAGCCTCACTGCACTAAGCTGGTTTCTGAGAATGGCCTCCCAAGGCACAACCAAAAGATCAGAAAGAAGTGAGGCAGGCTCTTCTATCTGCCCTACCAACTTCCTTGTCCTGCCTCAGGCAGAGAGAAGAGGCACCACTGAGTTGAGCTAGAGAAAAGAGAAACCTTGCCCTCCATACACAGACAAAGGATGTTAGGACCTGACCCATGTGTGGGGGCCCTCTACAGTGTTATCTAACATTCAAATGGTAGCGGGACCACTTGGAATTCTAAGACAAAAGTTCTGCATCCCGCTGCAGATTCTAAACTATGGCAAGACATGGCAAACTGTCTTAAACACAGTTAATCATGTACAGTGAACTTTGTAAATAATCAGGGATGGTCACTGGACCCTGCAAAACTGAAATAATTTCTTGCATTTCCTGCCTCTGACAACATTTGAACCTTTAACACCCATAAATATGTGCACACACATCCTTACCTACACTAGTGTTTTAATTCCCACAATAATTCTCAGTTTATTTTTGCCCAAATCTATCCTCCCTTAACTCCTTTCAAGTGCTCTGTTCTGTTCTTGCTTAATGGTGTCGTTTTATATGTGTTTATAGTTGTAAACAACATGAAAACCTTTTAGAACCAGGTAGGATATTTATAATTTTAATATGTATAAATAAATGACTTGGACCTGCAAAGAAGATATCGGTTCTCCCTCTGTGTGTAACTGTACCTGCTCAGTGCTCCCAATTCTAAGCTGTACTACCAAGACCTACTTTACAGAGATGGATGAGGAATGAGAAGGTCCTATGCTGGATTCTTCAAACAAAGGCTCTAGAAGGAAACCTGAAAAGCTATATAAGTAACATTGCCATGCTCCAGTGACTGCAAGCACAGTCTTGACTACATACTCCTATATGGAGGTGGTGGTGTGGGGAGTGTGTATCTTTCCATTGAATAACATTAAGTAACTTCCACTGGCTTGTGGCCACAGACTCCAGAAACAAAAATCAAAGCCTATACCCAGGCAAAAGCCAAGCCTGTATGAAAAGGCTTAGTCATGGTATACAGAAGCGTTTTTCCTTCAGTGCATTTGGAGGTGACTTCAATTGAGGAGGAATGCATATGAACTCATCCTCAAGTCTTGAAAATTTCATATTGTCTTACACATTGATATATATACCATTACACAATTCTACAGACACCATTGTTAGGTTGCTAGAGTACAGAAGCTATGCACACTATACTGAGTATAGCTAAAAAGCTCTTTGATGCAGAAAAATATTAAGTATACATGTATATACAGAGGGTGCCAAAAATGTATACATATTTTAAGAATGGAAAAGACTGTATTAAAACTGTAATACTCAATATATAACAACAGCAAAAGTTGTATACAAGTCACGTTTGACTTTCGCAATTACAAGAGGTGCTCGAAGTGGTTACTGTAAGTATTTATGTAATACACAGATAACATGTCTTAAAACGTGTATACATTTTTGGTCTCCATGGTGTGTGTGTGTGTGTGTGTGTGTGTGTGTGTGTGTGTGTATACATACATACACACACACATACACATGCACAGTGTCTGGAAAGTATCCAGGCAAATAATATGAAAAATAGAGGCATTAATGGCTGGATTTTTTCCGGACAGCCCTCATATATGTGTACACACACACACACACACACACACACACACACACACTTCCTTTAATTAAACTTGATGTTTGGATCCTGGTCTATAGACATAAGAAGAACTCAGAAAATGTTTACGAAAGCAGATGATAACAACTGCATGTCCTTAATTTCAACTCAAAGTAGCCAGTTCTGAGAACCTCAGAAGTCATGAATGTATTGTTTTACTTTTTTTCTAAACATATGGAACATATGCTATTGTAAATTTATGTCTAATATTATTTTCCCTAGAGAAAATTTAATTTCATTTTATCCACAGAGTCCAAATACTTTTGGGTCTCTTAAGGCACAATTAGAAATATCAGAAATAGATTCCAATTTGAAGCAGGCATTAAAAACTACTTAACTCTGGAAATACAAAGATTCTCTCCCAATCTTCTTTCTCAGTCTCTCCTACGTGCTGAAAAACTGCAGAATCAACCTTAATAAGGAAAGGCCAGCAACACCAACATATTATCCACATTATAATACCATATAGCTGCATTAGCCAGTGTGACCCTTTCCACATGTTCTCACTGCCCATTTGCAAATCTCCAGCCCTAAGCCAACCTTGGATCCCCCAACTTGTCAGTCCAGATGATCTTTGACTGCAGAGGATGAAGAAGGATTGAGTATGTCACACCTGGGAAATAAAAATGTGAATTTGATTCAATTAAAAAATGTCTTTAGTGTGTTGACATGCCTGTAGTCCTACTAAATATGTGCTTCAGGGACAAAAAATGGTATTTGCAGTAATGTATGAAGTATGTTATAATTTATGTATATTTTTCTCAAAGTTGTTATTTTGGGATAGTTTTAAAAGTAGACATACAAAACTTAGTTCTTTGAAAAGATCAACAAAATTAATAAACTCCTAGCTCGGTTGATAAGGGAAAAAAAAGACAGAATGTGAACTACCAATATCAGAAAGGAGCAGGTATCATTACATTCCTATAGACATCAATGCATAATGGAGTATTAGTAACAACATCTGCCAATAAATTCAGTAGCTAAGGTGAAATGGACAAATTGCTGGAAAAATACAATTTACCAAAAGTGACACAACATGAGATTAAAAACAGGAATAGCCATCTATGTATTAAAGAAATTAAAATCATTAGTGAAACCTTCCAATGGAAAAAAAAATAATTCATCACTGCTTTGCAGCAAGACCAGAGAAGGAGCCAAAACATGGAATCCAAGTTCAGTTTAATCGCTTTTTGTAAGTTCACAAATTTCATTAATATCCGTTATAGTAACCAATGCTATACAAAAAAAAAAAAAAGTAGGCACATATACCCCTTGTGGCCTTGCTGTCTAGTACAGTGATCCTAAAATGGGACCCTCCATAAGTAAACAATTAATAATTGAGTAAAATAATTTCTAGTGAGCATCTTCCCAAGGGCCTGCACCACATGCCCATGTTTTCAGGTTATGTCATTTAATCTGCACAACAATCCTATCAAAACTGTGTTGACAGATGCAGTTCATAGATGAAGAGACAAAAGGTCTGTAAGGTTGGCTCAGTCACAAAGCTATTGAGTAGGAAAACAGGCCATCAGCCCAAGCTTCTGACCTTAGTCCCAGAGCATTTAAACAGAAGAGCTGTGTTCCAGCTAAGAAATTGCCGAGAATGAGACTGCCTGGGAAATGCATCCCAGCCACTGATGCCCCAGAGCTGCAGCCTCCCCAATACCAACTGCCCAATAGTGTCTTCCTGTGTGTTTTGGACCACCTAAATTTCTCAATGAACTCCCTTACCTCTTCACACAAATTCAATTCAGAGCCTACTCAAACCAGCAGAAAGGAAGAAGGGATGGGGAAAAAAACGAAAGGGGTTTGAGAAGCACTTTCATACCCATTATCTGTTTTATCTTCTACCCCCCTAAGGAGGTAAGCAAGATAATAATGGTCACTTCTGCTTTATAAAAGAAGAACCTGAGACACAGGAAGCCATACTAATCAAAAGGAGAATGGAGAAATAGTATTAGAGTCACCCAATAGAACAGAGCTTGGCCAACTAAGTACAATTTTTGTATAGCTCAAGAACTAAGAAAGTTTTGTACATTTCTAAATGGTTGTAAAAACAAACAAAACCAAAGAAGAGTATGTGACATACACCATAGACAGCCTACAAAAGGTAAAATATTTTAGTTTTTGTAGGCCATTTATGCAGAAAATTGTTGGCCTGCAATGGAATACTTTTAAGCCGCAGAAAAGAGAATGCATTAGCACTTACATTAATCAACAGCATACACACTTCTCAAAATATTATATTAAGCAAAAAAATGCAAATTTCAGAATGCTATTTGCAGTACGCTAAACTTTAAAGACCTACAAAATCAGTATATAATATTTATGGATACAGCACATATGTAGTTAGGTTATAAACCACATATGAGACTGAAAAACTCTGAAACTATGACAAAGAAAGGTCATAGCATGTACCAATTATACTAGCAATGTTTTAGCTCTTAAAAATAAAAAAATTCAGAAGCAAACATATCATGGGAATATTTGATAAAGCAGGCAAGGAGGTACCTGATTTGTTTGTTATATTTTTCTCTACTCTTATCTATATTCTTTAGTATTTTACAATACCAATATTTGGAATTAATGTATAAAGAAAAAAAATCTGCAGTTAGTGAGATATTATAGACATTGTGTGTGGTTTTCAGCAAGGCCTCAAAAAAAAAAAAGTCCTGTCATAATATACTTGTGGACAAGTCAGAGTAAACTTGTATGCTAATGTGAGTGCAGTTAGATAGATTTGCAACTGGATAAGCAATCTACTCTACATACTCTTTACTACTGCTTAAGGCTGTGGATTTGGGGCTATCTTAGTCTCACATTCTTGTAAACTATTAGATGAAGACAGAAACGTATAGCTGGGACAAAATTGAGAAGACAAGAGAACATGATTCAAAATTACCTCATACCTTGGGCTTGAATCCCAGAAAAAAGAAAGGAAAAATATGAAGTTCTATCTTTATATATTTAAAAATACACTGTAAAGGTACAGTATGGGTAAATCTTGGCTTAGCTGCTCTCAGTATGAAAAAGGAACTGGGAAAACTTACTGTACCAACCATCAATATAAACCAATTATAAAATTTGGCTTGTCCAAAAGCTACAACATTTGGGCCCAGAGTTATGATTAACAAAATACATTAAAATAAAATAGAACACAGTTCTACTGCTAACAGCTCTTATCAAAGTAAGTCTGTATATTACATTCAATAATGAACGCCACATTTTAAGAAAAAAGGTGGCAAGCCCTATCATATTTCAAGTACAATGACCTTGATAACTTCAAAGTATGTAATTAGAGAAATGATTAGAGGCTTTGGAGAATGGAAAAAAGAAAAAGGAGACAGGATAGTTTTGATTATCTGGACATCTGTTATGTGACAAGGGGGAGAAGATGTGTAAGTTTTAGTGGAAAAAAACCAGGACTAACCATCAGGTTGCTTTAGAGGAGAGAAAAATCAGGTCTAACCCATCAGGCTGAAGATGAAAGGGGACTGATTTTCATATAACATAAGTGAAAATGTCAACTTGGTAGGGTATTATCATGAAATTGATTTGTTTCCCCCATACCCCAATCTCCTGTCAACTGTGGAAATAGAATGTGGAAGAAATGACAGTGTACAAGTTCTGAGCCTAAAACACAAGAGGCTCTGCAGCTCTACATGCTTTGACTTTTCAGAGCCCTGCTACCACCAAATTAACCTATTTGGGAAGTAAAGACCACATGGAAATGGGCCATTCCAAGTAAAGCCATCCTAGGCCAGTCATTCCCAACTGACCCATAGGCTGAGTACGTATTAATAAATAAGTTTAGCCAACATCAGCCTAGTCTGGCCCCAACCAATACTGCCCTGTTGACCTACAGACTATTAAGCAACAATAAATGGTTCTTTTAAACCATTGTCTTAGATAGTCTGTTACTCACAATAACTAGCTAATACAGGGGAGACTTCCTGTCTCCTTTCTGGGTATATGGCACCATAGTCTCTATTCACCCCAGGCTATTCCCTCAAGATTGCCTCTTTCAGAAAGCTACAGATGAGAAGCAAGCCTCAATCTCTATGCTCATGGGTGATCCTAAACTACAGGGTACACACAACAAGGTTGTTTTATCAATGGAACAGTGTCTTTTGAGTACTGAGAGCTCCACTGCTAAACAGTAAAGCAGAGGCTGATGCACAGAGCGCAGTCAGACATGATGACCTCATAGATGCCTTCTACCTCTGAGTATTCTACAACTCCATGAGAAGCAGTGTTGGCTAAAAGAAAAGCTTTGGTCTTGGCTTTAGGCCCTTAAACTTTTTAGACCTCAGTGTTGCAGATACTATAGGCCTCCCATTGAATTGGTATCATTCCTCCATTCTTCCATGAAGGCAGAACTCTAATTCTGATCACATGCTCACCCTCCAACATGTGTTCAAGGAAGATGATCATAAGCTCAGCCCCTGCAGTAAATCAAAATTTGTGTAGACTAGTCTCCTAAACTTTTTTTGGGTTACAAATAGAAAAAAATGATAATGAGTGCATGGTGTATTCACCAAATTAATTAGATGAAGTTGATCTATCCATTCTAGGTCCTGACCAGCTGTTCTGTAGGGACAAGAGTATCTGTACCTCAGAGGTATCTGTGACTCCACTTTCTTCTGTTCCTGTGGCTAGGGGCTGTTTTAGCATAGGCATGTGACCCATATCTGGGCAATAGAATCTGGGTAGAATTCTGCTGAAGGAAAAGGTGCCCCTCCCCAATAAAAAGAAGTACACAGGAAGAAACCCCCCTCTTCTCCCTGATTTGGTCATGCCTGCATGTGATGTCTAGCCCTATAACATGTAGATGTTTTAAAACAGGCTCCCTCAAGTTATTTGACATGAAGAAGTAGGGTCTATGTCTCTTCTTCTTGAATCTGGAATCTTATGATCACTTGAATAATATAATAGGGCAAAACTGATTCTGAGAGTTTCTGGGTCAACCTATTCGGAAACAGAAAACTTCTATTTCATGTCTCTTGGAACACATAAGACCTAGCTGCCATGCTGTGAGGAAGCCAAGGAGGACCCACCTGGAAAAGAACCAACTCCTCCAGCCTTCAGTCCAGCTAAGCACACAGTAGGAAACATAGTACCAAACTTCCAACCATATGAGTAAGTCATCTTGGAAGTGGATTCTCTAGTGGGATTTCTCCAGTCAAGCTGCCCTAGCTGATGCCACATGGAGCAGAGATATACTGGCCTTGCTGAGACTTGCCCAAATTACAAATTCATGGGCAAAAGAAATGGTTGTTGTTATTTTAAGTCACTAAATCTTTCCAAAAATGGAAAAATGTCTAGGTCTTAGAAGATGCTTCTGTGCTGATAAATTAGCCAACTATGGAACACTCTGCCACTGAATTTATTATATGAGGACACACACACACACAATTTTAAGCCACTTTAGTTGGGTCTTCTATAACTTTAACTGCAATATCTTAAAAGATGCCCTCTGTTTTTTTCATCTGTAAAGGTGATATTAATTCACAGACCACATATTGAGAACCTATATATGCTGAACTGGGCATGCACAAATGAGTAAGACAAAGACCCACGGCTAGCCCAGTAGCTCATGCCTGACCACCCTCCCCACCTCCAACAAAAACTAACACTCACTGTGGAAGCATGAAAAGCACAGACTGACAGAAAGAATAATAATATAACCCATAACCTCACTATCCCAAGACAATAACTAATTGATATTTCAGAACCTTTTTGAAGTTTTATATTTTATGTATGTGTATGTGAGTGCATGTGTGTGAGTACACACATGCAAAAAAATGAGACAATATAGTGGTGAAATTTATAAGCTTATATCATGTAAAGCACTACACACACACACACACACACACACACACAGATAAACACACACACACAGAGCTATTTGTCAACTTCTCTCCTATGTGTCTCTAAGAATGCATGAATTAAAGCTATTATCTTCATAAAACAGAATTGGTCCTGGAAATAGGCAAGAAGTTAAATAAGTTTGTTTGTTTGTTTGTTTGTTTTTCCTGAAGCTAGACAATGTGTCTGGCCAACGTACATCTCTGGGCAGTGACGTGATTAAGAAGAAGGCAACTGTGTCATGTTATCAAAGTTCAAAGAACTGTGCAACTGGTCCTTGAATAATGTTTCATTCAACATTGTTTCCTTATAATGTTGACGAGATGCTATAAGAACTTAACTCTTGTTTATATCGATTGGCCTGTGGTAAAATAGGTTTTATTATATGTCATATCACTGATGTTAAGTGAGTACTTACTGTATTATAAAATTACATCTACAAGTCATAGGCTATTTAGCTTTCCCCCCCAGTATAGCAGAAATGAAACTTTAGGTATGAGTTATTAAGAGTGCTTTCGTAGGCATCTAAGATACAATAAACACCTCTGCCTTCCCTACACTTCTCATCTGTACCTGAGCTACATTCCCTGGCACAGGGAAAAAAAAAAACTAAATCAGAAAAAGAAGAGAAACACCACAATGTGTGCTAGGACATTGTGTGGATATGAGATGCTAGCAATACACATGGAACTTTTCACCACAGTTGCTCTGAAATCAACAGGGCTAAGGACAAAGTGGCTTGGAGAATCCAAGAACCTGTTACAGGTCCCAAATTTAGTTCTCCAAGCTATAAATCCATTTTTGCCTCCAGATAAAATCTTGAAATTCTAAGGGATATCTCCTTTTGGATGTCCCACAGACACTTCCAACTCAAAATGACAGAAATAGTCAGAAGCACACCCATGAATTCAAACTGTTTAATGGCATGTGCTGAAGGCAGCAGCATGGGGCTCCCTCAACTGCAAGCAGTTTTGCCAGTAGGTGAGTCTGTGAGGGTCCTTGCCAGGCTCTGGAACCCAGGCATATCTAGGTAAATAATTAGTTATGTAAATTGAATATAACTAAAATTTCCTAAAATACAAAAATTGAACTACTGATACTTCAAATGTGTGAGATTTACAAATACACTGTAAAAATTCAAATATACATATTTATGTGAAACTTTTACAGTCGCAACTAGTATGTTTGATTTTAATTTAAACAACTATGTCTTCTCTGCCTTACCAGTGTTAAGTATAATACAAGCATGCCTTTTACGCTTCTTAGGTATAGTTTTTCAAAACTTATACAGGCTTATAATCAAATGAACTAGAATTATTCCTGCTGAATATTTAACATTATGAAAAACATCAATTTATGTTTAAGCAAATTGAATCATTGTTCTAACTTGTATTTCCACAGTAATAAGATTTTGTAGTATATCACCTTGAGAAACATTCCCAAAATCTTTAGGTAAGTGAAGACCTTGACAATATTATAATGAGATAATTAATAGACATTGAATGAATGCCTAGATCATTTCTAATTAAGACACCAAAAACTGCTTACTAAGTATAATTTTAGTTTATATACTTTTACTTATTATTTGTGTGTGCTACGATGAGGCTTTATCTTTGAGTTTGTAAATGAGTATGTTCATTTCTGCCATGTTATGTAACTGTATAACTTCTGTGGATGAATAAAGCTGGGTTGGGAATATTCAAGAACTCACCTAAAATGGCAGAAATTGCCATGTCATAAGTGACCCAGAGACATTTTAAGTTTCTTCCATCTCTCGATAGTTTTTATTTACTATGATGCTTCCCTGAAGGCCCTACAATCAGTTACAGGACAGAGTTCGTGTCTTTGACAAAGCAGGATGATCTCAGAAATCTGTGGAAAAGGACAGTAACCCAGGTACTTCAAAAAGAGGCCCTTAAGCACAGGCTTATAATGTCACAACATAACCTTTAAGACCATGACAGTGGACAGACTCAGACTTTTGAGGACACCTTAACTGAGAAGGAGATGGGTTCATGATATGGCTATCACAATGTCTACTGGAACAAGATCTACATTTGCAAAGTCAAAGACCTGTATTATAAAGTCAGTTCTTTGGTGCTAATCTGGCCTCTACATAAAACACAAGTGAAAGTTTTTAAGAATGAGTTGTTGAAATACAAGAGACGCTAACACCTCTATTTTTGAACAGCTTAGCTTTTTTCCAGAGGAGAACATGAAACATTTTCTATCACAAGACCATCTATTTTTCAGGATAAAGTACAGTAGGAGCCTCAACAATAGGTAGAAGGGATATGCTTTTGACTTCATCACTTGGAACAGAATTTAGACTGAATATGTTATACTTGTACATCTTAAAACATGTATTTAGCCACAGATAAGTTTATGTTCCTCTTAAATATATTGTAAGTAAAAATAGATCTATTTAGAGAATGAGATTTATAACTGTGTTTATAATGTAATATTTAGTAATCACTAAGAACTGTTTGAATGACATGCCTTAGACCAGACAGGAGCCCAAATATCTTACTATTTCACTTACCAGTGCCCACAGAAGAGAATCAAAGCATATATGCCAAACGGCTGTTATAACACAAAGTAGTCATCCCTGTCTCAAATCTTTTTGGAAATGAGTCAGGGAAGAAAGAAAGAGAGGGAGGGGGAGGCGGAGAAGGAGAAGGAAGGAAGGAAGGAAAATAATGAAAGCAAAAGGAAAGGAAAGGAAGAAAAGCAGCCTGACCATAATTCCTTTTATGTTTGTTTCTTCATGGTTTCCCCATCACCCTTCAATCTTCATGTAGATAAAGCCCCAGTGCCAGTGATCTCATGCCGACAGATATGCCACCCTCTCGCCCTACCACAATTGCCATCATCTCCTACAGTTAGATGTCCCTTTCATGAATAAGGACTGCCATTGGTCCCTCAGTCACGGTGTTCAGCTCACCCCGAATTCTATCATCAGTCTGGGAGCCCCAAATCAAACCCCTGACCCCACAGGCCTTGCCTTGCTCAGAAGACTGAGGAAGTCTTCTCTCTGCTCCACCCTTGGCCAACTACTACCACCAGGGCCACCCCCACACCATCACCATGAAAAGCTGCTCCCAGGAATGCTCCCAGGAATCCCTGATTCCAGCACCCCACACACACTCCACCTTCCACCCCTCTAACTCTCCCTTGTCTCCTCAGGGATGTCTCAGGGACACTTCGAACTCAACATGACAGCAACACAGGAGGCAGGATTATGCTCATGAGTAGACACACTTTAATGGCCAGTGCTGAGGGCAGAAGACAGCCCTCTTTCATCTACAGAGAGTTTGGGGGACTAGATGAGGCTGTGGATGAGGTGTCACCAAGTGCTGAGACCCCAAAATCACTACGACTTCCTGGATGAGGGCATCTAGGGAGCTGGGGTGTCATCCTGAAGGAGGTGGCCGAGCTGGAGGCTGTCCAGTACGCTCCGCACATGTTCTGGGGTGATGCACATCTTCCGGCCCTTTTGGGCCTCCTTGCCTGCCAGCTCCAGGAGGTAGCGTGTCATGGACTCGAGGACGCCCGCGAGGAACACAGGGGTGCCAGCGCTCAGGCGCTGGGCCTCGTAGCCTTCTCGCAGGAGGCATTCCACGTGGCTCACGGGGAACCGCCGCTTGGCTCTTGTGGAACGGGACACGGCCTGCTCTGCGGGCCGGCGAGAGGGCTGGCACCTTCTTTTCCCAGGCATTATGTTTACTGGGTGTTGTCCCGATGGCCCAGCTGGACTGTCCTGCTCACCAGGGCCTCACCAGATGCGAGTGCTTACTCCTGCCCGCTGTATCCCTGGGTTATAGCTCTTTGTGGCCATGGAGGCACCTTTGTGACACCTCAGGCTTTGTGATGTCATTGGTCACCACTGGGCCCTGGTCTGGCCTGGCCAACTCATGTCTGTGCTATAGAGCTGGTCTCCATGATGACTCAACTTCCCTTGCCAGGGAACTCTAATTTTCTACTTCCAAAGTCCAACACATAAAATAATAAATAGATAAATACATACATCCATACATAATGTGATAGTCGGATAGATAAATAGATTGATAGACTGATAAATAGATAAAGAGATAGATAGATGGATAGATGGATAGATAGATAGATAGGTAGATTGATAGATAGACTGATGAATAGGTAAATAGATAGATAGATGGATAGATAGATAGACTGATAAATAGATAAATAGACAGATGGATAGATAGATAGATAGACAGACTGATAAATAGATAAATAGACAGATGGATAGATAGATAGATAGATAAATAAATAGATAGGTAAAGGGGGCTTTCAATGAAAACATCCTGCCGTGCTTAGGAAGCCATGGCAGGTTCTCCGAGTCTAGCCGTACCCTGTCCCTGAGCCCCTCTATCTGTGTGTCAGCTGTAGGCCACTGTTGGACATCCTTGTCCAGGACCCAGCCGTCCAGGTGTCTCCCCTACCACACTGTGACACAAGCAGGTCTGCCTCCCTTAGCACATGTTACTATCCTTTCCCAGTATCTCTTCCTTGGGGTGTCTTCTGATTTGGTTATCC
>PVJL010012449.1:5170-37300 GCA_004026885.1 Lyroderma lyra | reverse complement strand
CAAACACAAGTACCATCCACTTCCTTCCTTCCTCCCTGTCCACAAAGGACAATCACATATGAAATGCATAATAATGCACATGAATCTGTTTTTTCCATTATCTCAAGTTTCCATTCTGTATTTTAGTTGTGTAAGAGTATTTCTGAAATACTTACTATAATTCTGAGTAGAATACAAAACATAAATACAAAAAAATACCAGAGGCTTCTATTTTAAATATTCTAGAAGGCATGCACGCACAATCACTCTAGTATTTTGAACAGTTAATTGTAAAACATAATCAAAGTGCATTGTGTGCTTGCTCTCCCCACCCCCTGCCGCCTCCATTCTTCACTTAGGAAAACAGTTCAGTGGTGTGAGTATAGTTAAAGAAGGGGATGTCCCTCCTAAATGTATGCTCACCTATCTCACAGAATATACAGAGAGACAGTAAGTTGAGTTTATGTTATACACCACTAAAATACCTCAGCAAGAGAACGGTTGCCTGTTCATCATGTATTATACTCCCAGCCACACAACCACTAAGTATAAGTTAAAACAGACAAAAGTACCTACGTAATTGACGAGAACAAACCACCCTTTTACTTTGGTTTATCGGGGATCAAGCAATGCCTTGAAATATATATGAAGTGATGCATCAAATTTTTCCATTTGAAAATCTCAGAACCCTGAAGAGAGCAGCAGCTTGGAGAAGTGGTTGGGCGCCAACAGGAGCGCCCTTGGGCCACGGGATCCCAGGCTGATGCAGGGGGACAACACTTGCAGGGCACACCCACCCTCCACGATGGAAAGAGGAAGGAGCCAGAGACCTATAATCAGGAGATTGGCTGACCGTGACGTCACAGTTGCAGGGCTGGCCAATCAGGGTGCCGAGGCTGTATCAAGCGTGATGATGTGTTCAGGCCCCAGAGCCAATCACGAGACAATAGACCTGTCATGATTGTGAGTTCCATAATGCGATGCAGTGGTGAGCTGAGACCCTGGGAGAGGTATAGCGGTAAGTTTAAAAGTTGTGTTAAGGATGAGATTCTGCACAGCTTCAGCTTTGGTGTCAGCCTTAGAGTTAGCTTTATTGTTAGAGATTTTGTTGAAATTGTGGTTAGTGTTTAGGATATGTAAATGTGGGGATGAGAGGGATGTGTACTGTTGTGGTTATGATTAGTGTAAGGATCCATCTCTGAGTTAGGCTATGTGTTAGTTTACAGGTTTATTTCAGGGCTAGAGTTTGGATTGGGTTAGAAGAAGCTTTGAGGTTATGATATTCAGAACATTGAAATGAGGGCTCTGGTTAGAAGGGCTATTGATAGAGTGAGGTAAAGTTTGAGGGTAGAGTTAGGTTTGTCGTTAGGCATATCCTTTTGGTTAGGGTTTGGGTGAGTTAATGATTAGGGGTAGTTATATACTTAGGCTTAGAGTTACCTTTGAGATTGGAGTTAGGTTTTAAGTTAGGGTAGGAGATGGGCCGGTTTTAGGATGCGGTGAAGAGTTCAGTTTATGATTAGGCTTTTAAAATTAGGGAGAGATTTAGCTTGGAGTTCAGTGTTTGGTTTTTTATTATACTTGGGGTTGGGTTTAGAGTAAAAGCCAGTATGGGTGTCTTTCAGTGATAGTGTTAGGGGTAGGCTTAGATTTTCAATTAAGGCTCAGTTTAGCGTTAGATTTCGGTTTAGGGTCATTTCTTAAGTATATTATGAGATGAAGAGTTAGGGTTCAGTTTATAGTTAATCTGAGGGCTCTGTTTTAAATTAAGTTTGGAGTTAATTTAGGATTAAGTTTGGGATTTCGTTCTTATTTAGGCCAGGTTTATGGTTAGGGTTATTTATTTCTGTATTAAATTAATTGCAGTGACATTTGTATTTGTATTTTAACACTAACTTCAAAGTTGAGAAGAAAGTTAATGCAGGGGCTGAGGGACATATACTCTGACAAACAAAAGATTTTTAAAAAATTGTAGAAGGCACAAAGAAATGCAGAAATTTTATGTTCATAAATGGGATGAATGAACCTCATTAAAATGGTCATGTTACACAAAGCAATGAACAGATTTAATGCCATCCCCATCAAAATTCCAATGACAGCTTTTCGAAAAATTTCAAGAAAAACATCAACTGATTTATATGGAATCTAAAAAGACCCCAAATAACCACATGCATCTGAAGGAAAAAAACAATAAGGGTCAAGGTTTCACACTCTTTGACTTCAATCTATAACACACAATGACAATAATATAAGCAGCATGGTATTTGCAGAAAAATAGGCACACACACACACACCAATGAAGAAGAATTGGAAACCCAGAAATAATCCCACATATATATGTGGAGATTGTTTTTACAGAAAGCAAAAAATATAACATGAGGCAAAGAAACCATTTTCCATAAATTGTGCTACTGCATAGAGAAAATCACATGCAAAAGAATGAAACTAGACTGACAGGTTTCACCATATACCAAAATTAACTCAATCTGGACCAAAGACCTAAACCTAGTACCAATAATGTTAAATTGCATAGAAGAAAGCGTAGGTCCCAAACCTGTAGACCTTGCTTCAGAAAGAGTTATATGAATGTTACCTCAAAGGCAAGGGAAGTATACGTCAAAAGAAATTAATGGGACTGTAAGAAACGTAAAGCTTCTGCACAGCCACGGAAACTATAAAGAAAGCAAGAAGGCTACCGACAGAGGGGGAGAAGACATTTACAAGCAATGACTGAAAAGGGGTTAAAATGTAAATTATATAAGGAACTCCTAGAACTCAACAACAGACAAAGAAACAATCCAATTAACACATGGGCAAAGGACTTCAACAGACACTTCCCCCAAGAAGAGAGATTATTCAAACACCCAAGAGATCCATACAAAATGTTTAAGTACACTAGCTATTAAAGAAATGTCATGAACTACCACTTTACACCTGTTATTAACAGAAAGGCTATGATACACAGTAAAGTAATAACGACTGTTGTAGAGGCTTTGGGAATAAAGAACACTCATATGCTGCAGGTGGGCATGTCAATTGGCAGCAACTATGGAAAACAGTACAGAGTTTCCCCAAAATGTTAAGAATAAAGATACCATACAACAATGCAATCTCTTCCCGGGGTATCCACCCTCCCAATCTGAAAACATGTACTCATAGAGATATAGGTACCACTGTGTTCCTGGCAGTAAAAGTTATGGTGGTCAAGACATGTCAACAACCAACATATTCTTCAACAAGTGATTGGATGAAGGAGATGTGGTACAAATTCCAAGTGAAATACTACTTGCCCAGAAGTAAAGATGAAATACTGCCATTTGTGACAACATGGATTGGTCTGGAAATTATCAAGCTAAGGAAATAAATCAAATAGAAAAGGCTAGGAACCATAGAACTTCACTCATACTTGGTATGTAAAAATTAAAGCAAAAAAGAAAAATCCAAAAACTCATAAGTACAGAGAAAACATTAGTGGTTACATGAAAGTAATGAAAAAGAGAGGTGGTAGAAGAGGAAAGGGATGGGTCAAATATAGGGGGAAGTAAGAACTGACTCTGGGTGCTGAACGCACAATGCAATATATGAATATGAATCATGTATTATAGAAATGCACACTGGAAATTTAATGTTAGTAATCAATGTCCCCGAAATTAATTTAATACATGAATAAATAACCCTAACCATAAAACGTCCCAAATAACAACGAAACCCCAAAACTAATCCTACACCAACTCCAAACCTAATTTAAAACAGAACCCTCAGCTTTACTATCAACTGAACTCTAACACTAAATCTTATAATACATTCAAGAAATAATGCTAAACCGAAATCTAACACTAAACCGAGCCCTAATTGAAAATCTGAGCCTTCCCATAACACTATCCCTGAACATAACCCATACCTGCTTTTACTCGAAACCCAACAGCAACACTAATGGAAAACCCAACACTGACTTCAAAGCTGAATCTCACCCTAATCCTAAAAACCTATTCATAAACTGAAATCTGCACCACATCACAAAACCGACCCTTCTCCTACCCTAACTTAGAAACTAACTCCAACCTCAAAGGTAACTCTAAGCCTAACTATATCACTAACCCTAATCATTAACTCACCCAAACTCTAACCCAAATGATAGGCTTAACGAAAAATCTAACACTACCCTCAACTTTTACCTCACTCTATCAATATTCCTTCTACCCAGAGCCCTTATTTAAATATTCTTAATACCATAACCTCAAAGCTTCTTCTAACCCAATCCAAAATTTAGCGCTGAACCAAACCTGAAACCTAACACATACCCTATCTCAAAGATGGATCCTTACACTAATCATAACCACACAGTACACAGACCTCTCACCCCTCCTTTACATATCCTGAACACTAACCACAATTTAAACAAAATCTCTAACCTCAAGGCTAACTCTAAGGCTAACAGATAAGCTGAAGCTGAGCAGAATCTCTTTCTTAAAACAAGTCCTAAACTTATCACTATACCTCACCCAGGGTCTCCGCTCTCCACTGCATAGCATTTTGGAACTCACAGTCATGACAGTTCTATTGTCTCTTAATTGGCTCTAGGGCTACAACACATCATAGCGCTTTATACAGCCTCAGGGCCCCGATTGGCTGGCCCTGCAACTGTGACGTCGCGGTCAGCCAATGTTCTGATTATAGGTCCCTGGTGACTTCCTCTTTCCATCCCAGAGGGTTGTTGAGCCCTGCCAATGCTGTCTGCCCGCATCAGCCTGGGATCTGGCGGGCCAAGGGAGCTCCTGTTGGCGCCAAACCGCTTCTCCAACCTGCTGCTCTCTCCAGGGTTCTGAGGTTTTCAAATGGATAATTTTGATGCATCACTTCATACCGATTTCAAGGCATTGCCAGGTCCCTGATAAACCAGAGTAAGAGGGTGGTTTGTTCTGGACAATTACATATGTACTTTTGTCTGTTTTATCCTATACTTAGTGGTTGTGTGACTGCGACCCTAATACATGAAGAACAGGCAGCTGATCTCTTGCGGAGGAATTTTCATGGTGTATAACATGAACTCACCTTACTGTCTCTCTGTTTGTTCTGTGAGATAAGTGAGCATTCATTTAGCAGAGGCATCCCTTTCTTTAACTGTACTCACACCACTGAACTGTTTTCCTCAATGAAGAAGGGAGGTGGCAGGTGGTGGGGAAAACAAGCACAGAATGCACTTTGATTATGTTTTACAATTGACTGCTCATAATACTACAGTGTATGTGTGTGCCTGCCTTCTAGAATATTTAGACTAGAAGCCTCTGGTATTTTTGTTTTATTTATGTTTTGTATTCTACTCAGAATTATAGTAAGTATTTCAGAAATACACTTACATAACTAAAATACAGAATGGAAACTAGAGATAAATGTGAAAAACAGATTCATGCACATTATTAAGCATTTCATAGGTGATTGACTTTTGGGGTCAGAGGGGAAGGAAGGAAGTGGCTGGTACCTGTGTTTGTTATTTTTTGGAAAATCATGCTCCCAATCCTGATCTGATAACTGTAAATAGCTTTGAGATTTGAGAAGTTATTTTTGAAAAGCTGAGAGAAGCCTGAGTAGTCAGATCTATGACGGGCATTTGAATAGACGATGTGAGTTCAAGCTCCATTGCTACCTCTAGGAAAATGGAAAGTTGAAAACCACTTTTGAAGATCTCAAAGGCCAATGTGGTGGTAAAAATTGAAAATAAATAAATAAATCAGTATCAAAACTATCCCAAACACAATACCTAACTCAAGGACGAACCTAACCTTAAACTTACTCATAAGTGAACCCTAAATCCAAACCTAACCATAATTTTCAATGGAACTTATACTGGAATCTTAACCTTATTCCTAGTCCTAAGTCTAACCCTACACCTGGCATATTCTCTAACATTAACCATGAACTCAATCCCAATTTACACCCAAATCCTTGACTCAAAGAAAACCCTAAACCTAAACCTAAAATTAAATCTACTTGGAACATGAAACATGAACATAACCAAAATCCCTAAGCGTAACCCCAAACCTAACCCTGGGCGTCAACATCATCTTAGCCTCACCCTAACCAGCACCTGATCGTAAACTTAACCTCACAACTAACCTTATCTCTAATCACAATCCTAACTGAAAAGTTCATACTTACCCTAAACCTAACCCTAACTGGAGTCCTAAACCTAAACATACACCTGAAAATTAAAACTAATTTTAACCCAAAATTGAACGTCAAACCTGACTCTAATCCTCATCCTACCCCTTCAATAAATCCTGCACCAACCATAACCCCAGCATATAACTTACAAAGAACACTAAGACTAATCCCAATTTCAAAGTAATCCATAGAAAATGGTAACCCTAACCTTAAGAATAAGTTTACTTTAATAAAAACTCAAACCAAACCTTAGCCCTTTCCTTAAAAGTAAACATAATCAGAACCCTATCCACAACACTAAACATAAACTCAACCTTAACCCTAAACCTAGACTATAAAATGAACCTGACACTATCCCTATATTAATTAAAAACCTAACCTCAAACCTAAACTTAAGTCATTAATATTTCATTTTAAATTTTCATCCTAATCTCACAATTAATTCCAATCCTACACTAACACTAACCATCATCACAAAATCAATTCAAAAATTAAACTCATTCTAACACTTACCCTAACTTGAAGCTTCCTCAAAACTTAATACTATGTGTAATCCTGCACCTAAATGGAAACACAAAGCTAACCCCACTGTCATAACAAACTCAAAACCTCACCTTAAACTTAACTTAAAACATAACCCTTAACATAACTGTAAACCTAACCCTAACCCCAGCCCTTACTTGAACCCTAACTTTATCCCCAATTTAGAGCCAATCCCTGCCTCAAAGCTTATCCTAAAACACTACTTCTTGCCTACCTCAATTGAACCATGAATATAACAAAAAAAACCTAAACTTAAGCACAAAATCTAACCTTAAACACAATCGGATCTTTTGTTCCACTGCTAACCCTAATAATAAAACAAAACCTAACCTTGTCTTTAATCCTTAGCCTAACTCAAAATCTGAACCATAACGTCTACCTAAAGCTAAAGCTAGGCTTCCCTGCAGCCCCTATCTTAGTCTTAAACCTACACCATCTCTAATTAAAAACCAAAAAAATAACCTCAAACGTAACCCTAAACCTAACCCTAATCCTAAACCTAATGCTAACCATAGCTACTTACCTGAACATAACACGGTTTCTTACTTCATCAGAAACTAAACACATACCCTAAATCTACCAATTACATAACCCGTGCCTTCCCTTAAACCAAATTGTAGACCTAACACTAACCCTAATCATAAAAATAATTGAAAGTGAAAGCTGAAATTCAAAAGTCAATATAACCATAAACTTAACCCTAATTCTATCGATCAATTGAAAGCTAAACCTAAACTTAATTATAACTCTGACTCTAACTGATACCCCCGAACCTAAAAAGAGCAATAACCCTAAAGCTCAGTCCAACACAAACCCTAATTTGTATTTTAACCCTAATCTCAAGGCTGAGAAGAAACTTAACACAGGGGCTGAGGGACCTATACTCTGACAAACACAAGATATTAAAAGAAATTGAAGGTTTCTTTTGCTGTGCAGAAGCTTTTTAGTTTGATATAGTCCAATTCATTTATTTTTGCTTATATTTCCCTTGTCTTTGAGGACCTGTTCATGAAGTCTACCTTGAGTCCTAGGTCTATAAGATTAGTACCAATGTCTTCTTCTATACAGTTTATTGTTGCAGGTCTTATATGAATGTCTTTCATGCATTGTGAGTTAATTTTTAATGGAATATTATTCAGCTCTAAGAAAAGATGAAATACTGCCATTTGCAACAAAATGGATGGACCTGGAGATCATCATGATTAACGAAATAAGCGAGACAGAAAAATGAAAGAACTGTATGACGTGACTCATATGCAGAATATAAAACTGAAAGCAAAGAAAAAAAGAAATGAACAAACAAATAACCCATGGACACAATCAATAATTTAATGTTTACATGGGGACCAGTGTGTTAGGGAGGTGGGAAAAGGGAGGGGATGGGAGAGGAGGGGGCGAATCTACATATAAGGTGATGGAAAGAGAAGTCACATTAGGTGGTGAATTGATTATACTTTAAGTTGACAATGCACTGTAGAAGTGTATGCCTGAAATCTATGTAACCCTTGCTAACAGATGTTAACCCAATAAGTCTAACAATAAAAATGAATTGAAAATAACTAAATAAATATCTAAATAATTATATATACGCTGATTTATTGAAGAAATTGAAGAAGGCACAAAGAAATGCAGAGATTTTATGTTCATAAATGGGACGAATAAACCTCATTAAAATGGTCATGTTACACAAAGCAATGAACAGATTTAATGCCATACCCATCAAAATTCCAATAACAGTTTTTGAAAAATTTGAAGAAAAACATCAACAGATTTGTATAGAGTCTAAAAAGACCTCAAATAGGCACATGCATCCGAAGGAAAAAACAATACAGGTGAAGGTTTCACATTCTTTGATTTCATTCTATAACACACAATATAAGCAGCAAGGTATTTGCAGAAAAATAGGCACACACACAACAATGAAGAAGAACAGACAAACCAGAAGTAATCCAACATTTATATGTTGAGATTGTTTTTTACAGAAAGCCAAAAATATAACATGAAGCAAAGAAATGATTTTCGATAAATGGAGCTGGATCATAGAGAAAATCACATGCAAATAATGAAACTAGACTGACAGTTTTTAACATATACCAAAATTAACTCAATCTGGACCAAAGACTTAAACATACTACCAATGAGGATAAATTGCATAGAAGAAAACTTAGGTCCCAAACCTGTAGACCTTGCTTCAGAAAGAGTTTTATGAATGTTGCCTCAATAGCAAGGAAAGTAACAGTGAAAAGAAAAAAATGGGACTCTACCAAACATAAAATCTTCTGCACAACCAAAGAAACCATCAAGAAAGCAAAAATGCTACCAACAGAGTGAGAGAAGACATTTGAAATCAATGATTGAAAAGGTGTTAAAATGTAAACTATACAAGGAACTCCTAGATCTCAACACCAGACAAACATCAACCCAATTAACACATGGGCAGAGGACTTGAACAGATACTTCCCCCAAGAAGAGAGATTATTCAAACACTTAAGAGATACATAAAATTGTTTAAGTACACTAGCTATTAAAGAAATGTCATGAATTACCACTTCACACCTGTTATTAATAGAAAGGCTATGATCCACAAGACAAGTAATAACGAGTGTTGGAGAGGCTGTGGGAATAAAGAACTCTCATATGATGCAGGTGTGCATGTCAATTGACAGCAACTATGGAAAACAGCACAGAGGTTCCCCAAAATGTTAAGAATAAAGATACCATACAACAAAGCAATCCCTTCTCTGGGTATCCACCCTCCAAATCTGAAAACATGTACTCATAGAGATATAGGTACCCTTGTGTTCCTTGCAGTACAAGTTGTGGGGGTCAAGACATGTCAAAAACCAACATGTTTTTCAACAAGTGATTGGATGCAGGAGATGTGGTACAAATACCCAGTGAAACACTACTCGCCCAGAAGTAAAGATGAAATACTGCCATTTGTGACAAAATGGATGGATCTGCAGATTACCAAGCTAAGGGAAATAAATCAAATAGAAATAGCTTGGAACCATAGAACTTCACTCATACTTGGGATGTAAAAATGAAAGCAACAAAGAAAAATCCAAAAAGTCATAAATACAGACAAAACTTTAGTGGTTACAAGAATGTAAGGAAAAATAGAGGTGGTAGAAGAGGAAAGGGGTGGGTCAAATATAGGGGGAAGGAAGAAATGACTCTGGGTACTGAACGCAAAATGCAATATATGAATATGAATCATGTATTATAGAAATGCATATTGGAAACGTAATGTTACTAATCAATGTCCCCGAAATTAATTTAATACATAAATAAGTAACCCTAAACATAAACCTGGCCTAAATAACAATGAAACACCAAAACTTATCCTACACCAACTCCAAACCTAATTTAAAACAGAATCCTCAGCTTTACTATCAACTGAACTCTTAACACTAAATCTCATAATATACTCAAGATATAATCCTAAACCGAAATCTAACGCTAAACCGAGCACTATTTGAAAACCTGAGCCTTCCCATAACACTATCCCTGAATGTAACCCATACTCGCTTTTACTCGAAACCCAACGGCAACACTAATGGAAAACCCAACACTGACCTCCCAGCTGAATCTTACCCTAATCCTAAAAACCTAATCATAAACTGAAATGTGCACGGCATCATAAAACCGGCCCTTCTCCCACCCTAACGTAAAAACTAACTCCAACCTCAAAGGTAACCCTAATCCTAACTATAACGCTACCCCAATCATTAACTCACCCAAACCCTAACACAAAAGGATAGGCCTAACGAAAGATCTAACTCTACCCTCAAACTTTACCTCACTCTATCAATACCCCTTCTACCCAGAACCCTTATTTAAATATTCTTAATACCATAACCTCAAAGCTTCTTCTAACCCAATCAAAAATTTAGCGCAGAACCAAACCTGAACCCTAACACATAGCCTATCTCAAAGACAGATCCTTACACTAATCATAACCACACGGTACACAGACTTCTCACCCCCTCCTTTACATATCCTGAACAATAACCACTATTTAAAAAAATCTCTAACCTCAAAGCTAACTCTAAGGCTAACATATTAGCTGAAGCTGCGCTGAATCTTATCCTTAACACAAGTCCTAAACTTACCACTACACCTCTCCCAGGATCTCCGCTCCCCACTGCATCACAATTTGGAACCCACAATCATGACAGTTCTATTGTCTCATTTTTGGATCTAGGGTCACAAGACATCATAGCGCTTGATACAGCCTCAGGGCCCCTATTGGCTGGCCCTGCAACTGTGACTCCACGGTCAGCCAATGTTCTAATTATAGGTCCCTGGCGCATTCCACTTTCCATCGCGGAGGGTGGGTGCGCCTTGCAAATGCTGTCCACCCGCATCAGCCTTGAATCCAGTGGGTCAAGTGTGCACCTGTTGGCGCCAAACCCCTTCTCCAAGCTGCTGCTCTCTCTGGGTTCTAAGGTTTTCAAATGAATAATTTTGGTGCATCACTTCATACCTATTTGAAAGCATTGCCAGATCCCCGATAAACCAGAGTAAAAGGGTGGTTTGTTCTGGACAATTACGTACTTACTTTTATCTGTTTTACCCTATACTTAGTGGTTGTGTGGCTGCAACCCTAATACATGAAGAACAGGCAGCCAATCTCTTCCCAAGGAATTTTAGTTGTGTATAACATGAACTCACCTTACTCTTTCTCTGTTGGTTCTGTGAGATAGTTGAGGTTCATTTAGCAGGGGCATCCCCTTCTTTAACTGTACTCACACCACTGAACTGTTTTCCTCAATGAAGAAGGGAGGTGGCAGGTGGTGGGGACAGCAAGCACAGATGGCACTTTGATTATGTTTTACAATTGACTGCTCATAACACTAGAGTGTCTGTGTGTGCATGCCTTCTAGAATATTTAGAATAGAAGCCTCTGGTATTTCTTTTTATTTATGTTTTGTATTTTACTCAGAATTATAGTAAGTATTACAGAAATACACTTACATAACTAAAATACAGAATGTAAACTAGAGATAAATGTGAAAAACAGATTCATGCATATTATTAAGCATTTCATAGGTGATTGACTTTTGGGGTCAGGGAGGAAGGAAAGAAGTGGCTGGTACCTGTGTTTGTTATTTTTTGGAAAATCATCCTCCCAATCCTGATCTGATAACTATAAATAGCTTTGAGATTTGAGAAGTTATTTTTGAAAAGCTGAGAGAAGCCTCAGTAGTCAGATCTATGATGGGCATTTGAATAGACTATGTGAGTTCAGGCCCCATTGCTACTTCTAGGTAAATGGAAAGTTGAAAACCACTTTTGATGATCTCAAAGGTCAATGTGGTGGTAAAAATTGAAAATAAATAAAGAAATCAGTATCAAAACTATCCCAAAAACAATACCTAACTGAAGGATGAACCTTACCTTAAACTTACTCATAAGTGAACCCAAACCCAAACATAACCCTAACTTTCAATGGAACTCATACTGGAATTTTAACCTCATTCCTAGGCCTAAGTCTAATCATACACCTGGCATATTCTCTAATATTAACCATGAACTCAATCCCAATTTACACCTAAATCCTTGACTCAAAGAAAACCCTAAACCTAAACCTAAAATTAAATCTACTTGGAACATGAAACATGAACATAACCAAAATCCCTAAGTGTTACCCCAAACCTAACCCTGGGCGTCAACATCATCTTGGCCTCACCCTAACCAGCACCTGATCATAAACTTAACCTCACAACTAACCTTATCTCTAATCACAATCCTAACTGAAAAGTTCACACTTACCCTAAAACAAAGCCTAACTGGAGTCCTAAACCTAAACACACACCTGAAAATTAAAACTAATTTTAACCCAAAGTTGAACGTCAAACCTCACTCTAATCCTCATCCTACCCCTTCAATAAATCCATAACCCCAGCATATAACCTACAAAGAACACTAAAACTGATCCCAATTTCAAAGTAATCCATAAAAAAATGGTAAGCCTAACCTTAAGAGTAACCTTAACTTTAATCACAAACTCAACCCAAACCTTAGCCCTTTCCTTAAATGTAAACATAACCAGAACCCTATCCACAACACTAATCATAAAATCAGCCTTAACCCTAAATCTGGACTGTAAAATGAACCTAGCACTATCCTTACATTAATTAAAAACCTAACCTCAAACCTAAAGCTAAGTCATTAATATTTCATTTTAAATTTTCATCCTAATCTCACAATTATTTCTAATCCTACACTAACACTAACCATCACCACAAAATCAATTCCAAAATTAAACTCATTCTAACACTTACCCTAACCTGAAGCTTACTCAAAACTTAATCCAAAGTGTAATCCTGCCCCTAAATGGAAACACAAATCTAATCCCACTCTCATACCAAACTCAAAACCTCACCTTAAACTTAACTTAAAACATAACCCTTATCGTAACTGTAAAACTAACCCTAACCTCAGCCCTTACTCAAACCCTAACTTTATCCACAATTTAGAGCCAATCCCTGCCTCAAAGCTTACCCTAAAACACTACTTCTTACCAACCTCTCAATTGAACCATGAAGATAACAAAAAAAACAAAACTTAAGCACAAAATCTAACCTTAAACACAATCGGACCTTTTGTTCTACTGCTAACACTAATAATAAAATCAAACCTAAACCTTCTTTTAACGCTTAGCCTAGCTCAAAACCTAAACCATAACGTCTACCTAAAGCTACAGCTAGGCTTCCCTAAAGCCCCTATCTTAGTCTTAAACCTACACCACCCCTAATTAAAAACTAAAAAAATAACCTCAAACCTAACTCTAACTCTAACCCTAACCCTAAACCTAATGCTAACCATAGCTAGTTACCTGAACCTAATGTGGTTTCTAACCTCATCAGAAACTAAACGCATATTCAAAATCTACCCATTACAAAATCCGTGCTTTCCCGCAAACCAAATTATAGACCTAACACTAACCCTAACCATAACAGAAATTGAAAGTGAAACCCGACCTTCAAAGGTCAATATAACCCTAATCCTAACCTTAATTCTTATGATCAACTTAACAATAAACCTAACCTTAATTATAACTCTGACTCTAACTGATACCAACGAGCTAAAAAGAGCCATAACCCTAATACTCAGTCCAACAGAAACCCTAATTTGTATGTTAACACTACCCTCAATGCTGAGAAGAAACTTAACACAGGGGCTGAGGGACCTATGCTCTGACACACAAAAGATGTTAAAAGAAATTGAAGATTTTTTTGGTTGTGCAGAAGCTTTTTAGTTTGATATAGTCCCATTCATTTATTTTTGCTTATAGTTCCCTTGCCTTTGAGGACCAGTTCATGAAGTCTTCCTTGAGTCCTAGGTCTATAAGTTTAGTACCAATGCCTTCTTCTATACAGTTTATTGTTGCAGGCCTCATATGAAGGTCTTTAATCCATTTCGAGTTAATTTTTGATGGAATATTACTCAGTTATAAGAAAAGATGAAATATTGCCATTTGCAACAACATGGAGGGAACTGTAGATCATCATGCTTAGTGAAATAAGGCAGCCAGAAAAATCAAAGAACTGTATGACTTCACTCATATGCGGAATATGAAACTGAAAGCAAAGAAAAAACGAAATGAACAAACAAAAAAACCATGGTCACAATCATTAATTTAATGTTTATTTGGGGACAAGTGGGTAAGGGATGGGAGAAAGAGGATGGTGTGGGAGAGGTGGGGGTGAAGCTAAATATAAGGTGATAGAAAGAGAAGTCACATTGGGTGGTGAACTGATTATACTTCAAGTTGGCAATGAACTGTGGGAGTGTATTCCTGAAACCTATGTAATCCTTGCTAACAGATTTCACCCCAATAAGTCTAACAATAAAAATGAATTGAAATTAAATAGATATATGCTGATTTAAAAAAAGAAGAAATTGAACAAGGCACAAAGGAATGCAGAGATTTTTAGTTCATAAATGGGAAGAATGAACCTCATTACAATGGTCATGTTACACAAAGCAATGAACAGATTTAATGCCATCCCCATCAAAATTCCAATGACAGTTTTTTGAAAAATTTGAAGAAAAACATCAACAGATTTCTTTGGAATCTAAAAAGACCCCAAATAGCCACATGCATCCGAAAGAAAAAACAATAAGGGTCAAGGGCTCACACTCTTTGACTTCAATCTATAACACACAATGACAATAATATAAGCAGCAGGGTATTTGCAGAAAAATAGGCACACACACACACCACTGAAGAAGAACTGAAAATTCAGAAGTAATCCCACATATATATGTGGAGATTGTTTTTTACGGAAAGCCAAAAATATAACATGAAGCAAAGAAATCATTTTCCATAAATGGTGCTAGGGCTTAGAGAAAATCACATGCAAAAGAAAGAAACAAGGCTGACAGTTTTCACCATGAACCAAAATTAACTCAATCTGTAACAAAGACCTAAACTTACTACCAATAATGATAAATTGCATAGAAGAAAACATAGGTCCCAAACCTATAGACGTTGCTTCAGAAAGAGTTTTTTGAATGTTACCTGAAAGGCAAGGGAAGTAAAAGTCTAAGGAAATGAATGGGACTGTACCAAACGTAAAAGCTTCTGCACAGCCAAAGAAATCATCAAGAAAGCAAGAAGGCTACCGACAGTGTGGGAGGAGACATATGCAAGCAATGACTGAAAAGAGGTTAAAATATAAACTATATAAGGAACTCCTAGATCTCAACACCAGCCAACAAACAATCCGATTAACACATGGGCAGAAGACATGAACAGACACTTCCCGCAAGAAGACAGATTAGTCAAACACCCAAGTGATACATACAAAATGTTGAAGTACACTAGTTATTAAAGAAATGCTATGAACTACCACTTCACACCTGTTATTAATAGAAAGATTATGATCCACTAGATGAGTAATAACGACTGTTGGAGAGACTGTGGGAATAAAGAACTCTCATATGCTGCAGGTGGGCATGTCAATTGACAGAAACTATGGAAAACAGTATGGAGGTTCCCCAAAATGTTAAGAATAAAGATACCATACAACAAAGCAATCCCTTCTCTGGGTATCCACCCTCCAAATCTGAAAACATGTACTCATAGAGATAGAGGTACCACTGTGTTCCTTGCAGTACAAGTTATGGTGGTCAAGACATGTCAACAACCAACATGTTCTTCAACAAGTGATTGGATGCAGGTGATGTGGTACAAATACCCAGTGAAACACTACTCGCCCAGAAGTAAAGATGAAATACTGCCGATTGTGACAACATGGATGGGTCTGGAGATTACCAGGCTAAGGGAAATAAATCAAATCGGAATAGCTCGGAACTATAGAACTTCACTCATACTTGGGAAGTAAAAATGAAAGCAACAAAGAAAAATCAAAAAACTCATAAATACAGACAACACTTTAGTGGTTATAAGAAAGTAAGGAAAAAGAGAGGTTGTAGAGGAGCAAAGGGGTGGGTCAAATATAGGGGGAAGTAAGAACTGACTCTGGGAGCTGAACGCACAATGCAATATATGAATATGAATTATGTATTATACAAATGCACACTGGAAATGTAATTTTACTAATCAATGTCACCGTACTTATTTTATTACGTAAATAATTAACCCTAACCATAAACCTGGCCTAAATAACAGCCAAATCCCAAACCTAATCCTATCCCAACTCCAAACCTAATTTAAAACAAGACCCTCAGCTTTACTATCAACTGAACTCTAAGTCTAAATCTCATAATATACTCACGAAATAATCCTAAACCAAAATCTAACGCTAAACCGAGCCCTAATTGAAAACCTGAGCCTCCCCATAACACTATCCTTGAAAGTAACCCATACTCGTTTTTACTCGAAACCCAACCCCAACAGGAAAGGAAAACTCAACCCTCACCTCCAAGATAAATCTCACCCTAATCCTAAAAACTTAATCATAAATTGAAATCTGCACTGCATCATAAAACTGGCCCTTCTCCTACCCTAACGTAAAACCTAACTACAACCTCAAATGTAGCTCTAAGCCTAACTATATCACTACGCCTAATCATTAACTCACCCAAACCCTAACACAAAATATATGCCTAAGGGAAAACCTAATTCTACCTTCAAACTTTTCCTCACTCTATCAATAGCTCTTCTACCCAGTGCCCTCATTTAAATATTCTTAATACCATAACCTCAAAGCTTCTTCTATCCCAATACAAACTCTAGCCCAGAACTTTACCTGAAAACTAACACATAGCCTAAATCAAAGATGGATCCTTACACTAATCATAACCACAACAGTACACAAACCTGTCACCCCCCACCTTTACATATCCTGAACACTAACCACAATTTCAACAAAATCTCTAACCTCAAAGCTAACTCTAATGATAAAACCAAAGCTGAAGCTGCGCAGAATCTCATGCTTAACAATGGTCCTAAACTTACCTCTATACCTCTCCCATGGTCTTCGATCCATCCCCACTTCATCACATTATGGAACTCACAATCATGACAGTTCTATTGTCTCATGAATGGCTCTGGGGCCACAAGACATCTTAGCGCTTGATACAGCCTAGGGGCCCCAATTGGCTGGCCCTGCAACTGTGACCACGCGGTCAGGCTATGTTCTGATTATAGGTCCCTGGCTCTTTCCTCTTTCCAACACGGATGGTGGGTATGCCCTGAAAGTGCTGTCCGCACGCATTAGCCTGGGATACTGTGGGCTAAGGGCACTCCTGTTGGCGCCGAACCTCTTCTCCAAACTGCTGTTCTGTCCAGGGCTCTGAGGTTTTCATTTCACATCTATTTCAAGGCATTGTAAGTTCTCCGATAAACCAGCATAAAAGGGTAGAGTGCTCTGGACAATTACGTAGGTACTTTTATCTGTTTTACCCTATACTTACTGGTTGTGTAGCTGGGACCTTAATACATGAAGAACAGGCAGCAGTTCTCTTGCCGAGGAATTTTAGTGGTGTATAACATGAACTCAACTTACTATGTCTCTGTATGTTCTTTGAGAGAGGTGTGCGTTCATTTAGCTGGGTCATCCCCTTCTTTAACTGTACTCACACCTCTGAACTGTTTTCCTGAATGAAGAAGGGAGGTGGCAAGGGGTGGGGACAGCAAGCACACAATTCACTTTGATTATGTTTTACAATTGACTGTTCAAAATACTCGAGTTTATGTGCATGCATGCCTTCTAGAATATTTAAAATAGAAGCCTCTGGTATTTTTTTTTTTAATTTATGTTTTGTCTTCTACTCAGAATTATAGTAAGTATTTCAGAAATACTCTTACACATCTAAAACTCAGAATGAAACCAAGAGATTATGGGAAAAACAGATTCATGCGCATTATTAGGAAAATCATAGGTGATTGTCCTTTGGGATCTGGGAGGAAGGAAGAAACTGGCTGATACTTGTGTTTGTTATTTTTGTGGGAAGTCATCCTCTCATTCCTGATCTGATAATGGTAAAGAGATTTGAGATTTGAGAAGTTATTTTTGACAATGGGAGAGAAGGCTGTGTAGTGAGATCTATGATGAGCATTTGAAAAGACTATGTGAGTTCAGGCTACATTGCTGCTACTAGGTAAATGAAAAGTTAAAAACCACTTTTGAAGATCTCAAAGGCCAATGTGGTGGCAAAAACTAAAAAAAAAAAAAAAAAAAAAAAAAAAAAAAAAAAAAAAAAAAAAAAAAAAAAAAAAAAAAAAAAAAAAAAAAAAAGGAATAAGTATTAAAACTATCCTAAACACAATACCTAACTCAAGGATGAACCTAACCTTAAACTTACTCATAAGTGAACGCTAAACCCAAACCTAACACTAACTTTCAATGGAACTCATAATGGAATCTTAACCTTAACCCTAGCCCTAAGTTGAACTCTACACCTGGCCTATTCTCTAACCTTAACCATGAACTGAATCCCAATTTACACCTAAAACCTTGACGCAAAGCAAACTATAAACATAAACCTAAAACTAAATCTACTTGAAACATGAACCATGAACATAAACAAAATGCCTAAGAGCAACCCCAAACATAACCCTGGGCATCAATACCATCTTGGCCCTCAACCTAACCAGCACCTGATCATAAACTTTCCCTCACAAATAACCTTTCCTCTAATCACAATCCTAACTGAAAAGTTCACACTTACCCTACACCTAAGCCTAACTGGAGTCCTAAACCTAAACATACACCTAAAACTTAAAACTAATTTTAACCCAAAATCGAACTTCAAACCTCACTCTAACCCTCATCCTACCCCTTCACTAAATCGTGTACCAACCATAACGCCAGCATGTAACCTACAAAGAACACTAAACCTAATCCCAATATCAAAGGAAACCATGAAAAAATGGTACGCCTAACCTTAACAGTAACCTTAACTTTAATCACAAACTCAACCGAAACCTTAAATGTAAACATAATCAGAAACCGATCCGTAACGCTAATCATAAACTCTGCCTTAACGCTAAACCGAGACTGTAAAATGAACCTAACATTATCCTTATACTAAATTAAAAACCTAACCTCAAATCTAACCATAAGTCATAAAAATTTCATTTTAAATTTTCATCCCAATCTCACAATTAATTCTAATCCTACACTAACTCTAACCATCATCACAATATAAATTCTGAACCTAAACTCATTCTAACACTTGCCCTAACTTGAAGCTTACACAAAACTGAATCCTAAGTGTAATCCTGCCCCGAAATGGAAACACAAATCTAACCCCACTCTCATACCAAACTTAAAACCTAACCTTAAACTTAACTTAAAACATAACCCTTATTGTAATTGCAAACCTAACCCTAACCCCAGCCCTTAATCTAACCCTAACTTTATCCCCAATTTAGAGCCAATCCCTGCCTCAAAGCTTAACCTAAAACACTACTTCTTACCAACCTCTCAATTGAACCATGAATATAACCAAAAAAAACCTAAACTTAAGCACAAAATCTAACCTTAAACACAATCAGACCTTTTGTTCTAGTGCTAGCCCTAATAATAAATTCAAACCTAAACTTATTTTTAACCCTTAGCCTAACTCAAAATCTGAACCATAACGTCTACCTAAAGCTAAAGCTAGGCTTCCCTAAAGCCCCTATCTTAGTCTTAAATCTACACCACCCATAATTAAAAACTAAAAAAATGACCTCAAACCTAACTCTAACCCTAAACCTAACCCTAAATCTAATGCTAACCATACCTAGTAACCTGAACATAACGGGATTTCTAACCTCATCAGAAATTAAACACATACCCGAAATCTACCCATTACATAAACCGAGGTTTCCCAAAAATCAAATTCTAGACCCAATACTAACCCTAATCATAACAGTAATTGAAAGTGATACCCGAACTCCAAAAGTCAATATAGCCCTAATCTTAACCTTAATTCTTATGATCAAATGAACGCTAAACCTAACCTTAATTATAACTCTGAGTCTAAATGATACCACCGACCTAAAAAGAGCAATAACCCTAAAGCTCAGTCCAACACAAACCCTAATTTCTATGTTAACACTACCCTCAAAGCTGAGAAGAAATTTAACACAGGGCCTGAGGGACCTATACTCTTACACACACAAGATGTTTAAAGAAATTGAAGATTTCTTTTGATGTGCAGAAGCTTTTTAGCTTGGTATAGTCCCATTCTTTTATTTTTGCTTATATTTCCCTTGACTTTGAGGACAGGTTCATGAATTCTTCCTGGATTCCTAGTTCTATAAGTTTAGTACCAATGCCTTCTCCTATACAGTTCAGTGTTGCAGGTCTCATATGAAGATCTTTAATGAATTTTGAGTTAATTTTCGATGGAATATTACTCAGCTATAAGAAAAGATGAAATATTGCCATTTGCAACAACATGGAGGGACCTGTAAATCATCACGCTTAGTGAAATAAGCCAGACAGAAAACTCAAAGAACTGTATGACTTCACTCATATGTGGAATATAAAACTGAAAGCAAAGAAAATGAGAAATGAACAAACAAAAAAACCATGGTCACAATCAATAATTTAGTGTTTATTTGGGGACTAGTGCGTAAGGGAGGGCAGAAAGGGGAGTGGGTGGGATAGGAGGTGGCGAAGCTAAATATAAGATGATGGAAAGAGGTGTCACATTAGGTGGTTAACTGATTATACATCAAATTGAAAATGCTCTGTAGAATTGTGTGCCTGAAACCTATGTAATCCTTGCTAACAGATGTCACCCCAATAAGTCTAACAATAAAAATGAATAGAAAAAACAATTAAATAAAAAAATAAATGAATATATGCTGATTTTAAAAAAAGGAAATTGAAGGAGTTCCCTGAAGGTGTAGTGGCTTAAGGCTTCGGCGCTGGCGCTGTCAGCGTTACGGCCTGGGTTCGATTCCCAGCCAGGGAACTACCCACATACCAAAAAGCAAAAAAAAAAAAAAAAAAAAAAAAAAACAAAAAAAAAAAAAAAAAAAAAAAAAAAAAAAAAAAAAAAAAAAAAAAAAAAAAAAAAAAAAGGAAATTGAAGAAGGCACAAAGAAATGCAGAGATTTCAGGTTCATAAATGGGATGAATGAATCTCATTAAAATGGTCATGTCAGAGAAAGCAATGTACAGATTTAATGCCATCCCCATCAAAATTCCAATGACAGTTTTTCGAAAAATTTGAAGAAAAATATCAACAGATTTGTAAGCAATCTGTAAAGACCCCAAATAGCCACAGGCATCCGAAGGAAAAAACAATAAGGGTGAATGTTTCACATTCTTTGACTTCAATCTATAACACAAAATGTCAATAATATAAGCAACAAGGTATTTGCAGAATACACATACACCAATGAAGAAGAACTGAAAACCCACAGGTAATCCCACATATATATCTGGATAATGTTTTTTATGGAAAGCCAAAAACATGACGTGAATCAAAGAAACCACTTTCCATAAATGGGGCTAGGGTATAGAGAAAATCACATGCAAACGAATGAAACTAGACTGACAGATTTCACCATATACCAAAATTAACTCAATCTGGATCAAAGACCTAAACATACTACCAATAATGATAAATTGCATAGAAGAAAGGGTAGGTCCCAAACATGTAGACCTTGTTTCAGAAAGAGTTATATGAATGTTACCTCAAAGGCAAGGGAAGTAAAAGTGAAAAGAAATGAACGGGACTGTATCAAACATAAAAGCTTCTGCACAGCCAAAGAAACCATCAAGAAAGCAAAAAGGCTACCGACAGAGTGGGAGAAGACATTTGCAAGCAAAGACTGAAAAGGAGTTAAAATCTAAACTATATAAAAAACACCTAGAACTCAACACCAGACAAACAAAGAATCCAATTAACACATGGGCAGAGGAATTGAACAGACACTTCCCCCAAGAAGACAGATTAGTCAAACATCCAAGAGATACATACAAAATGTTTAAGTACTCTAGCTATTAGAGAAATGCCGTGAAGTACCATTTCACACCTGTTACTAATAGAAAGGCTATGATCCACAAGAAAAGTAATAATGAGTGTTAGAGAGGCTCTGGGAATAAAGAACTCTCATATGCTGCAGGTGGGCATGACAATTGACAGCAAAAACGGAAAACAGTACAGAGGTTCCCCAGAATGTTAAGAATAAAGATACCATACAACGAAGCAATCACTTCTCTGGGTATGTACCCTCCAAATCTGAAAACATGTACTCATAGAGATTTAGGTACCCCGGTGTTCCTTGCAGTACAAGTTATGGTGGTGAAGACACGTCAACAACCAACATGTTCTTCAACAAGTGATTAGATGCAGGAGATGTGGTAAAAATACTCAGTAAAATAATACTCACCCAGAAGAAAAGATGAAATACTTCTGATTGTGACAACATGGATGGGTCTGGAGATTACCAGGCTAACGGAAATAAATCAAATAGAAATAGGTCGGAAACATAGAACTTGACTCATACTTGGTATGTAAAAATTAAAGCATCAAAGAAAAATCCAAAAACTCATAAATACAGACACTTTAGTGGTTACAAGAAAGTAAGGAAAAAGAGAGGTGGTAGAAGAAAGAGGTGGGTCAAATATAAGGGGAAGGAGGAACTGACTCTGGGTGCTGAACGCACAATGCAATATATGAATATGAATTATGTATTATACAAATGCACACTGGAAACGTAATGTTACTAATCAATATCACCGTAATTATTTTAATACATAAATAAATAACCCTAACCATAAACCTGGCCTAAATAACAACAAACCCCCAAAACTAATCCTACCCCAACTCCAAACCTAATTTAAAACAGAACCCTCAGCTTTACTATTAATGGAACCCTAACTCTAAATCTCATAATATACTCAAGAAATTATCCTAAACCGATATCTAATGCTAAACCGAGCCCTAATTGCAAACCTGAGTCTTCCCATAACACTATCCTTGAAAGTAACCCATACTACCTTTTACTCGAAACCCAACCTCAACTCGAATGGAAAACTCAACCCTCACCTCCAAGCTAAATCTCACCCTAATCCTAAAAACCTAATCATAAACTGAAATCTGCAACGCATCATAAAACCGGCTCTTCTCCTACCCTAACTTAAAACCTAACTCCAACCGCACAGGTAACTCTAAGCCTAACTATATCACTTCCCCTAATCATTAACTCACCCAAACCGTAACACAAAGGATATGTCTAAGGGAAAACCTACCTCTACCCTCAAACTTTGCCTCACTCTATCAATAGCTCTTCTACCGAGTGCCCTCATTCAAATATTCTTAATACCATAACCTCAAAGCTTCTTCTAACCCAATCCAAACTCTAGCCCAGAACTTTACCTGAAAACTAACACATAGCCTAACTCAAAGATGGATCCTTACACTAATCATAACCACAACGGTACACATACATCTCACCCCCACCTTTACATATCCTGAACACTAACCACAATTTAAACAAAATCTCTAACCTCAAAGCTAACTCTATGGCTAACACCAAAGCTGAAGCTGTGCAGAGTCTCATCCTTAACACTGGTCCTAAACTTATCTCTCTACCTCTCCCTGGGTCTTCGCTCCCCACTGCATCGCATTAGGGAACTCACAAACATGACAGTTCTATTGTCTCGTGAATGGCTCTGGGGCCACAAGACATCTTAGCGCTTGATACAGCCTCGCTGCCCCGATTGGCTGGCCCTGCAACTGTGACCTCGCGGTCAGCCAATGTTATGATTATAGGTCCTTGACGCCTTCCTCTTTCCATCGCGGAGGGAGGTTGTGCCCTGCAAGTGCCGTCTGCCTGCATCAGCCTGGGATCCGGTGGGCCAAGGGCGCTCCTGTTGGCGACAAACCTCTTCTCCAAGCTGCTGTTCACTCCAGGGCTCTGAGGTTTTCAAATGGATAAATTTGATGCATCACTTCATACCTATTTCAAGGAATTGCATGGTCCCCGATAAACCAGAGTGAAAGGGTTGTTTGTTCTGGACAATTACGTACGTACTTTTATCTGTTTTACCCTATACTTAGTGATTGTGTATCTGACCATAATACATGAATAACATGCAGACGTACTCTTGCCGAGGAAATGTAGTGGTGTATAACATGAACTCAACTTACTGTGTCTCTGTATGTTCTGTGAGATAGGTGTGCGTTCATTTAGCTGGGTCATCCCCTTCTTTAACTATACTCACACCACTGAACTGTTTTCCTAAATGAAGAAGGGAGGCGGAAAGGGGTGGGGACAGCAAGCACACAATTAACTTTGATTAACTTTTACAATTGACTGTTCAAAATACTCGAGTTTATGTGCATGCATGCCTTCTAGAATATTTAAAATAGAAGTCTCTGGTAATTTTTGTATTTATGTTTTGTATTCTACTCAGAATAAAAGTATTTCAGAAATATTCTTACATATCTAAAATACAAAATGGCAACTTGAGATAATGGGAAAAACAGATTCATGCGCGTTATTAGGAAATTCATAGGTGATTGTCCTTTGGGGTCTGGGGGGAAGGAAGGAATTGGCTGATACTTGTGTTTGTTATTTTTGTGGGAAGTCATCCTCTCATTCCTGATCTGATAATGGTAAAGAGATTTGAGATTTGAGAAGTTATTTTTGAAAATGGGAGAGAAGGCTGAGTAGTGAGATCTATGATGAGCATTTGAAAAGACTATGTGAGTTCAGGCCCCATTGCTAGCACTAGGTTAATGAAAATTTGCAAACCACTTTTGAAGATCTCAAAGGCCAATGTGGTGACTCAAATAAAAAAAAAAGGAATAAGTATTAAAACTATCCGAAATAAAATACCTAACTCAAGGACGAACATAAACTTAAATGTACTCATAAGTGAACCCTAACCCAAACCTAACCCTAACTTTAAATGGAACTCATAATGGAATCATAACCTTAACCCTAGCCCTAAGTTTAACCCTACACCTGTCCTATTCTCTAACCTTAACCATGAATTCAATCCCAATTTACACCCAAACCCTTGACTCAAAGCAAACTATAAACCTAAACCTAAAACTAAATCTACTTGGAACATGGACCATGAACATAACCAAAATCCTTAAGCATAACCCCAAACCTAACCCTGGGCGTCAATATCATCTTGGCCCTCAACCTAACCAGCACCTGATCATAAATTTTACCTCACAACTAACCTTATCTCAAATCACAATCCTAACTGAAAAGATCACACTTACCCTAAACCTAAGCCTAACTGGAGTTCTAAACCTAAACATACACCTAAAACTTAAAACTAATTTTAACCCCAAATCGAATTTCAAGCCTCAGTCTAACCCTCATCCTACCCCTTCACTAAATCGTGCACCAACCAAAACCCAAGCATGTAACCTACAAAGAACACTAAACCTCATCCCAATTTCAAAGGAAACCATAAAACAATCGTAACCCTAACCTTAACACTAACATTAACATTAATCACAAACTCAACCCAAACCCTAAATGTAAATGTAATCAGAACCCGATCCATAAGACTAATCATAAATTCAGCCTTAACCCTAAACCTAGACTGAAAAATGAACCTAACAATATCCTTATACTTAAATAAAAACCTAACCTCCAACCTAAACCTAAGTCATAAAAATTTCATTTTAAATTTTCATCCTAATCTCACAATTAATTCTAATCCTACACTAACTCTAACCATCATCACAATATCAATTCCACAATATCAATTCTGAACCTAAACTTATTCTAAAACTTACCCTAACTTGAAACTTCATCAAAACTTAATCCTAAGTGTAATCCTGCCCCTAAATGGAAACACAAATCTAACCCCACTCTCATACCAAACTCAAAACCTAACCTTAAACTTAACTTAAAACATAACCTTTATCGTAACTGTAAACCTAACGATAAACCCAGCCCTTAATCTAAACCTAACTTTATCCCCAATTTAGAGCCAATCCCTACCTCAAAGCTTACCCTAAAACACCACTTCTTACCAACCTCTCAATTGAACCATGAATATAACAAAAAAACCTAAACTTAGGCACGAAATCTAACCTTAAAACAATCGGACCTTTTGTTCTACTGCTAACCCTAAAAATAAAATCAAACCTAAACTTATTTTTAACCCTTAGCCAAACTCAAATTCTGAACCATAACGTCTACCTAAAGCTAAAGCTAGGATTCCCTAAAACCCCTATCTTCGTCTTAAATCTATACCACTTGTAATTAAAAACTAAAAAAATAACCTCAAACATAACTCTAACCCTAATCCTAACCCTAAAACTAATGCCAACCATAGCTAGTTAGTTGAAACTAACGTGGTATCTAACCTCATCAGAAACTAAAGACATACCCAAATCTACCCATTACAAAACCCGTGCTTTCCCATAAACCAAATTCTAGACCTAACACTAACCCTAATCATAACAGTAATTGAAAGTGAAACCTGAACTTCAAAAGTCAATATAACCCAAATCTTAACCTTAATTCTTATGATCAACTGAACGCTAAACCTAACCTTAATTATGATTCTGACTCTAACTGATACCACCGACCTAAAAAGAGCAATAACCCTAATGCTCAGTCCAACACAAAACCTAATTTGTATTTTAACCCTACCCTCAATGATGAGAAGAAACTTAACACAGGGTCTGAGCGACCTATACTCTAACACACAGAAGATTTTAAAAGAAATTGAAGGTTCTTTTGTTGTACAGAAGCTTTTTAGTTTGATATAGTCCCATTCATTTCGTTTTGCTTATACTTCCCTTGCCTTTGAGGACAGGTTCATGAAGTCTTCCTTGAGTCCTAGGTCTATAAATTTAGTACCAATCCCTTCTTCTATACAGTTTATTGCTGCAGGGCTCATATGAAGGTCTTTAGTCCATTCCGAGTTAATTTTTGATGGAATATTACTCAGCTCTAAGAAAAGATGAAATATTGCCATTTGCAACAACATGGAGATACCTGTAGATCACCATGCTTAGTGAAATATGCCAGCCAGAAAAATCAAAGAACTGTATGACTTCACTCATATGCAGAATATAAAACTGAAAGCAAAGAAAAAAAGAAATGAACAAACAAAAGAACCATGGTCACAATCAATAATTTATTGTTTATTTGGGGACGAGTGGGTAAGGGAGTTGAGACAGGGGAGGGGATGGGAGAGGAGGAGGTGAAGCTATATATAAGGTGATGGAAAGAGATGTCACATTAGGTGGTGAACTGATTATACATCAAGTTGACAATGCCTGAAACCTATATAATCCTTGCTAACAGATGTCACCCCAATAAGTCTAGCAATAAAAATGAATAGAAATAATAATTGCATAAATAAATAAATGAATATACGCTGATTTAAAAAAAAGGAAATTGAAGAAGGCACAAAGAAATGCAGAGATTTTAGGTTCATCAATGGGACGAATGAATCTCATTAAAATGGTCATGTTACACAAAGCAATGAACAGATTTAATGCCATTCGCATCAAAATTCCAATGACAGTTTTTCAAAAAATTTGAAGAAAAACATCAACAGATTTGTGTGGAATCTAAAAGGACCCCAAATAGCCACAGGCATCCGAAGTAATAAAACAATAAGAGTGAAGGTGTCACACTTTTTCACTTCAATCTATAACACACAATGACAATAATATAAGCAGCAGGGTATTTGCAGAAAAATAGACACACACACAAACACACCAATGAAAAAGAACTGAAAACCCAGAAGTAATTCCACATATATATGTGGAGATCGTTTTTTACGGAAAGCCAAAAATATAACATGAAGAAAAGAAACCATTTCCCATAAATGGTGCTTGGGCAAATAGAAAATCACATGCAAAAGAATGAAAATAGACTGACAGTTTTCACCATATACCAAAATTAACTCAATCTGGATCAAAGACCTAAACATACTACCAATAATGATAAATTGCATAGAAGAAAGTATATGTCCTAAGCCTGAAGACCTTGCTTCAGAAAGACTTTTATGAATGTTGTCTCAAAGGTAAGGGAAGTAAAAGTCAACAGAAATGGATGGGACTGTACCAAACATAAAAGCTTCAGCACAGCAAAAGAAACCATCAAGAATACTAAAAGGCTACCGACAGAGTGGGAGAAGACATTTGCAAGCACTGACTGAAAAGAGGTTAAAATCTAAACTACATAAAGAACTCCTAGAACTCAACACCAGACAAACAAACAATCCAATTAACACGTGGGCAGAGGACTTGAACAGACACTTCCCCCAAGAAGACAGATTATTCAACACCCAAGAGATAAATAAAAATGTTTAAGTACACTAGCAATTAGAGAAATGCCATGAACTACCACTTCACACCTGTTATTAAAAGAAAAGTTATGATCCACAAGACAAGTAATAACGAGTGTTGGAGAGGCTGTGGGAATAAAGGACTCTCATATGCTGCAGGTGGGCATGTCAATGACAGCAACTATGGAAAACAGTACGGAGGTTCCCCAAAATATTAAGAATAAAGATACCATACAACCAAGCAATCCATTCCCTGGGTATCCACACTCCAAACCTGAAAACATGTACTCAAAGAGAAATAGATACCACTGTGTTCATTTTAGTACAAGTTATGGTGGTAAAGATATGTCCACAAAAAACATGTTCTTCAACAAGTGATTCGGTGGAGGAGATGTGGTACAAATACCCAGTGAAACACTACTCGCCCAGAAGTAAATATGAAATACTGCCATTTGTGACACCATGGATGGTTCTGGAGATTAGCATGCTTAGGGAAATAAACCAAATAGAAAAAGCTGGGAACCAGAGAACTCCACTCATATTTGAGATGTAGAAATGAAAGCCACAAAGAAAAATCGAAAACTCATAAATACAGACAACACTTTAGTGGAAACAAGAAAGTAAGGAAAAAGAGCGGTGGCAGAAGAGGATGGGGTGGGTCAAATATAGGGGTAAGGAAGATGTGACTCTGGGTCATGAACGCACGATACAATATATGAATATAAATTTTATATTATGAAATGCACACTGGAAATGTAATTTTACTAATCAATGTCATCGTAATTAATTTAATACCAAAATAAATAACCCTAATGACAAACATGGCCTAAATAACAACGTAACCCCAAACCTAATCCTACACCAACTCCAAACCTAATTTAAAACAGAACCCTCAGCTTAACTATAAACTGAACCCTAACTTTACATCTCATAATGTACTCAAGAGATAATTCCAAAATGAAATCTAATGCTCAACCGGGCCCTGATGGAAATCCTAAGCCTACCAATAACATTATCCCTGAAAGTAACCCATACTGGCTTTTACTCGAAACCCAACCCCAACTCTAATGGAAAACCAAACCCTGACCTCCAATCTAAATCTCACCCTAATCCTAAAAACCTAATCATAAACTGAAATCTTCACTGCATTTTAAAACCGGCCCTTCTCCTACCCTAACTTAAAACCTAACCCCAACCACAGAATTAACTCTATCACTACCCGTAATCATTAACTCACCCAAACCCTAACCCCAACCATATGCCTAACTAAAAACCTAACTCTACCCTCAACCTTTACCTCACTCTATCAATAGCCCTTCTACCCAGAGCCCTCATTTAAATATTCTTAATACCATAACCTCTTCTTCTATCCCAATCCAAACTCTAGCCCTGAACCTCACCTGAAACCTAACACATACCCTAACTCAAAGATGGATCCTTACACTAATCATAACCACAACAGTACACATACCTCTCACCCCCACCTTATATATCCTGAACACTAACCACAATTTCAACAAAATCTCTAACCTCAAAGCTAACTCTAAGGATAACACCAAAGCTGAAGCTGTGCAGAATCTCATCCTTAACACAAAAACTAAGCTTACCTCTATCTCTCTCCCAGGGTCTCCTCTCCCCACTTCATGGCATTCTGGAACTCACAATCACGACAATTCTATTGTCTCGTGATTGGCTCTGGGGCCTCAAGACATCATAGAGCTTGATACAGCATCGGAGCCCCGATTGGCTTCCCCTGCCACTGTGATGTCGCGGTCAGCCCATCAAAAGATCCAGGATCTTTCCCAGATGGGAAGTGCAGGTGTGACAGGATGACAACAGCCATGAATCACTGAGACGGCTAGGTGTGTAACACTCATCATCCATTCAATCCTCCTAACTCAATCTTATAGATAAAGCAACAGCCTTTATAAACTCTTTAAATATTGTCCAAAGTCACAAAGCCAACACAAAGCAGACTGCAGCATAAAGCACAGGATGCCTCCAAGTCAGTACTCTCAATTACCACGCTACCCTGTGTCTCCACCATGTCACCATGTACTTACACGCCCACCAACTGGGAAAGCATCTGGGCCCATATCTTACACTCTAGAGTGTAGTGCAGCTGAGAACTATCCAAGATAAAATAAGAAAATTTCTGAAAGGAAAAGAAACAACAGAAAAGAAGAAATTTGATTTGGCAGCACACTGCCAACCTAATTTGATATATGGAAAGACAAAAGGAAAAGAAAAATATTAAAAGCAAGTAGAAAAGAACAGACAAAAACCCAGATAGCAACAAAAAGAAAGACTAATTTGGACAGTCTGCCTTTTTAACAGCAGCAGGTGAGAATTCAGTATTTTAAAAACAGTTAAGCCAAATATTCAGTGAGGCTTTAAAAAGTGATTCTAAAAATTCATTCCATTTTCTCCACATCCTCTCCAGCACTTGTTATTCCTTGTCTTGTTGATAACAGCCACTCTAACAGGTGTGAGGTGGTATCTCATTGTGGTTTTGATTTGCATTTCCCTGAGAGCTAATGAGGATGAGTATTTTTTCGTATGTCTGCTGGCAATTTGTATTTCTTCATGGGAGAAGTGTCTGTTTATTTCTTCTGCCCACTTTTCAATTGGGTGGTTTGTTTTTTGGTTGTTAAGTCTTATTAGAACTTTATATATTTTAGATATTAGATCCTTATCTGATGCGTTATTTGCAAATATTTTCTCCCATTCAGTTGGCTGTCTCCTTGCCTTGTTGATGGTTTCTTTTGCTGTGCAGAAGCTTTTTAGTTTGATATAGTACCATTCATTATTTTGCTTTTACTTCCCTTGCCTTTGCGGTCAGGTTCATGAAGTCTTCCTTGAGTTGTAGGTCTATAAGTTAGTACCAATGTCTTCTTCTATACAGTTTATTGTTTCAGGTCTTATATGAAGGTCTTTAATCCATTTTGAGTTAATTTTTGTATATGGAGAGAGTTCACAGCTCAGGTTCATTCTTGTGCATATGTTTTTCCAGTTTTCCCAGCACCAGCTACTAAAGAGGCTATCTTTTCCCCATTGTAAGTTTTTTGCTCCTTTATCAAAAATTATTTGTCCATATATTTGTGAGTTTATTTCTGGGTTTTCAGTTCTATTCCATTGGTCTATATTTCTGTTTTCTGCCAGTACCAATAAATAACCCATGGACACAATCAATAGTTTAATGTTTATTTGGGGACGAGTGAGTTAGTGAGGGGAGAAATGGGAGTGGGTGGGAAAGAGGGGTGAAGCTAAATATAAGGTGATGGAAAGAGAAGTCACAGTAGGTGGTGAACTTATTATACATCAAGTTGACAATGCACTGTAGAATTGTATGCTTGAAACCTATGTAATCCTTGCTAACAGATGTCACCCCCCCAAAAAAAATTAACAAGTTCAAAAACTGTTTTGAGCAGTTGAGAAAGTATCTGTATAGGTTTATTGCATCAAACAGAGAGTACTTTAAAGGTGAATAAAGTTTAAACATGTAAGAATAAATACACAATTTTTATAAATTCCAGGTTTTTTGGGGTCCCCTCTCGTATGTGTTGCATTATGTGCATATCATTTAGATAGTGAAGTGCCTTGCAAATAATCTCTTAAGCAAATTGTTTGTGTGTGTGTTTTCAATGTTGATGTGATTTAATTTCTAAACTTTTTGTAATATTGTCAAATAAATAAATTCACAAAATAAAAAAAGTAAAAATAAAAATTCATTCGT
>PVJL010012448.1:0-37192 GCA_004026885.1 Lyroderma lyra | reverse complement strand
ACACACACACACACACACACACACACACACACACACACACACACACAGAGTGCCAAATATGTATAATTATTTTGAGAAAAAAAGACTGTATTAAAAATTTAACACTCAATATATAACAATAACAACAAATGAATTTAAGTCAAATTTGACTGCTGCAATTGCAAGCGGTGCTCAAATTGGTTCCATCAGTATTTAAGCCATATGTAGATAACAACTTTTAAAATGTACATACATTTTTTTAGCATCCACAGTATAGGAGGTCTGGCAATTAAGTTCGTGAACTTGCCATTGTGCACTTACATTGGCAGCGCTATAAAAACAACTCAGTAAATTTTTGTTACCTATATATATCTGTGTTTCAACAGTTGTTTTTGTGTTAATGAGTGGCAGTGTCTTGCTGAGTGACATTCATTATTGTTGCCTGTTTTTGTGTGCCATTGCAAGAATTTTGGAACTTGAATTAGAGCAATGAACAAACATTAAATTTGTTGTTAAACTTGGCAGAAGTGAAAGTGAAATTAGAACCATGTTAGTCCCAATTTATGGGGATAATGCTATGAAGAAAACAACAATGTACAAATGGATTAAATGCTTTTGAAGAGAGAGAAAGCATCACTGATGAAGAGAAGTCAGGGTGTCCAGTAACTAGCAGAATTTATGAAAACATGGCAAAAATTTGTTGAATTTTATGTGAAAATTTTCAGCTGATTGTGAGAAGCATAGCAGAGCAAGTGAACATTGATAGAGAAACAGGAAATTCTTTACTAAAAATCTTAGCATGAAAAAGTTGTGTGCAAAAATGGTCATAAAGGAACTCACCAATGAACAACAAACAAAGGAGAATCAAAGTTTGCAAAAAGCTTTTGAGAAGCAAGATGAAGTGTTGGGCCATGTTATCACTGGTGATGAAACATGGGTATACCAATACAACCCTGAAACAAAGAATCAAAGTCAGTCAATTTTCCAGGACCAAAATATTTGCTTACTCCACATCAAGAGTCAAAATAATGTTGCAAAAATTTGTTTTGTTAACAGAAGTATTGTTTATTATATATTTGTACAACTGGACAACCAGCCAACCATGTTTATTATTTGGAAATGCTGAAAATGTTCTATGAAAAAGTTAGATGAAAACAACCTGAACTTTTCACCAAGAACTCATGGTCTTGCATCATGACAGTGCACTAGTTTACATGGCACTGTCTGTCAGAGAGATTTTAGCAAGTATACAAATAACTGTATTAGAACACCCTCCCTACTCAACTTATATGGCCCCCAATGACTTATTTCTTTACATGAAGATAAAGGAAATATTAAAAAGAAGACATTTTGATGGGATTCAGAACATCAAGGGTCATGCAACAAGAGCTCTGAAGGCTTTTCCAGAACGAGTTCCAAAATTGCTTTGATGGGTGGACTAGTTGCTGGCATCAGTGTATGGTTTCCCAAGAAGATTACTTCAAAAGTGACTGTAGTGATATTTAGTAATGAGTTTTGTAGTATTTTTTCTAGCATGAATTCACAAAATTGTCCAATTTTATATACACATATATGTACATACACACACACACACACACACACACACACATATATGTAGAAGGCAGGAAGATTAGAACTATGGTATTAAAATTAAAGTCTAAAATGAGTGTCAGTAGCATAGAAATAATTATAATGACCAATGAAGGAGATTGAATCCTCATTAATCAGACAAGTAGACTCCCTTTTCTTAAAAAATAAACCTCAATTTTATTTGTGGGGAAAAAGCACTTAAATGGTTATAACCTAACCAATCACATTTCAGATCCACAATAGCATTCTCCAAGCCTTGCCTTACTAGAAATAGCAACCACAGAAAATATTGAGTGTATTTTAATTACTATGTATTCTATTGTCTATATCATTTATGTGTATTTTGTTTCTGTCACTTTTTTGTTTAAACAGAGAATAGCCAGCTGCCTTTTGCCAAAATAACTGAGCACAATGTTTTCTCTGCATGCCACATGATAGGGGTAACACAAAAACATTATTTTTGGTGTTGTTTTCTGCTAAGCTCAATAGAGGTAAATTAAGCAATAAAATGGAGAGCGGTTGTGTCTCCATTTCATTGCTTTATTTATCTCTATTGAGGGAAGAAGCCAAGTAAACTTGGGCTTCTGATTTTCTTTCAGATGCCACAACCACTGTTGCTACCTAAAATTGCTGCTTGCTCCCTGACCAGCAGACATAAGAAACTGAGATGTCAAGTCAGGCATGTGTTTATACTTAGCCTTTCTATCCAGGTCCCCTGAAACTTCTACAAAAGGCTCCTATCAGGAATAAAGCCAGGAAGACATAAAAAAGTCCAGGTGTTATGTACTGCATACTGGTGTTTTTCTAAAATTTACATGTTCTAAGTAATCATATGAGGTAAATGGATATTTGGAAAGAAATTTTATCACAAAGGTGGATCCCTCATGAATAAAATTAGTGTCTTTATTAAGGAGAACTCATGGGAGTCCTCTTGCCTTTCCTGCCACATGAAGAAATAGCCAAAAGAGGGCTGATTATGAATCAGGACGAAGGCATTTACCAAACACTGTATCTGCGAACACATTGATATAGAACACCTCTGCCTCCAGAACTGTGAGAAATAAATTTGTTTTTTGCTTCAGCCACCCAGTTTATGGTGTTTTTAGTATAGCAGGCCAAAGAGACAAAGTCACGAAATAAATGAGATAAAGAGGATTTCATAGGCTGTAGGAAGAATAGCATCAAAAACCAAAGTTCCAGTGACAGTTTCCACCTGCGTGTTGAGGTAAGAAATGAGTCAGACAAACTTTACCCCTCAAATATAAAAACTACCTCAAAATAGGTGATTATTGTATTGCACAGTAATTTTTCATTGTTCGATCTTTGTTCTCTCCTCATTTTATTTCTTATCATCTTTCCCAGAGCTCTGACCTTAATGAGATGGATAACCTTCTATTTTGGGAGATTGAAAGTGCCAAATATAGGAAACATTTTTTTAATTTTGTTCTGCTTTGTTTTTGTACTTTTTTACTGTTGTAGGCTCTACTTAAGAAATAGGTTTTAACTTATAAGTCTTCTAGCTGGGACCATTTTCATAAGCAGCTACATAGAAGATCTGAATGAAGATGAATCAGAAAGCCTTTCTAGCCTCAAAAGGCAGTCATATATTTTATCAAAGATGACCATACTAAAGATTATTTATGTCAATTATCCCCTACATAAGACTGTAATACTTTTGCTAAATAAAAACTTTGAAAAATAACAAAATTACATATTTTCACATTATTTATGCCACATAAAATTAAGAACAAAAAACAGCATAGATAAACACTCAATATAAATCTGTAATTTAAATATAACTCTATAAAATTTTTATATTTTTTATAAAAGTAGTAAAAATTTAGTCACAAGTTAGCACTTGTCCATGGAAATATATACCTCCTACATTTGTATTCCATATAATATATGTATGCTTGCTGTAGATGTGTGCATATATTTTTATATTTGTACTAATATATGTAGACACATGCACATGTACAAGAAAGTATTCCTGGAGGTTCCCTGGTGGTGTAGTGGCTAGACTTCATTGCTTTCTAATGGTGCGGCCTGGGTTTGATTCCCAGCCAGGGAACCACCAAAAAAATAAATAAATAAATAAAATAAAGAAAGAATTCCCATAATTTACAAATACACATATAAGTATGTTAGTGTCGCTGATTTAGCCTTCTACTGATGAATCATTTATTTATGAAATCATATGGACTTGGATTGAACTAATGACTATTTTTTAGGTTTAAATTTATTGGGATGACATTGGTTAGTAAAAACTACATAGGTTCCAGGTATACAATTCTACAATACATCGTATATGTGTTGTATAATGGGTTCATCACAAAGAGTCAGTTATCTTTCCATCTCCATGTATTTGAGTCCCCATCCCTTTTCTCTAACCCACTTCTACCCTTACCCTCAGGTAACCACTAAACTATTGACTGTATCAATCAGTTTTTGTTTCTTTGTGGCCTTCAATTTTATGTTCCAAATATCAGCGGCATCATGAAGTTTTTTTTTTCTTTCTCTCTGACTTATTTTGCTTAGCATGATGATCTCAAGGTCCATCCATGTTGTTATAAATTGCCCTATTTCTTCTTTTCTTATGGCTGAGTAGTATTCCACTGTGTAAATGTACCACACTTCTTTATCCAGTCATTTCTCAGAGGACACTTTTGCTTTTTTCATGACTTGGCAATTCTGAACAGTGCTGTGATAAACATTAGCATACAGATCTCTTTCCAGACTGAGGTTTTCAAAATTTTGGGATACATACCCATAAGAGGAGTTGCTGGGTCATATGGTAACTCTATTCTTAGTTTTTTTTAAGAAACCAGCATATTATCCTCAATAGCAGTTTTATTTGTATTCTCATCAATGGTATATGAGGGTCCTTTATTTTCTCTTCAAACTCTCCAACACATTTTGTTTCTTATCTTGTTTATAATGGTCATATTAACAGGTGTGAGGTGATATCTCATTGTGGTTTTGTTTTGTATTTCCTTAATGACTAGTGAAGTTGAGCATTTTCTCATGTATCTGTTGGCCATCTGTATGTCTTAATAAAGGAAGTGTCTGTTCAGGTCCTCTGACCATTTTTTAATTGAATTACTTGTTTGTTTTTGTTGTTGAGTAATACAAGTTCTTTATATATTTTAGATATTAGCCCCACATCAGAGGCATTGTTTGCAAATATTCTCTCCCATTCGGTTTGACTGTGTCTTTGTTTTGTTGATGGTTTCTTTTGTTGTGCAGAAGCTTTTCAGTTTGATATAGTCCCATTTATTTATTTTTGCTTTTACTTCCCTTGCCTTTGAGGTCAGGTTCATGAAGTCCTCTTTGAGCCTAAGGTCTGTAAGTTTAGTACCAATATTTTCTTCTATATAGTTTATTGTTTCGGGTCTTATGTGGCAGTCTTTAACCCATTTTGAGTTAATTTTGTTTTATGGTGACAGTTTGCAGTTCACATTCATTCTTTTGCATGTGATTTTCAAGTTTTCCCAGAACCATTTACTGAAGACACTTTCTTTACCCCATTTTATATTTTCTGCTCCTTTGTCAAAAATTATCTGTTCATATATTTGTGGGTTGGTTTCTGGGTTTTCAATTCTGTCCATTTTTTTGTGTGTCTGTTTTTCTGCCAACACCAAGCTGTCTTGATTACTGATGCTTTGTAATATAGATTGAAATTGGAAAGTGTGATGCCTCCAGCCTTATTCTTTTTATGTAGGATTGCTTTGACAATTTGGGATCTTTTGTGGTTCCATACCAATCTGCTGATTCTTTTATGCATTTCTTGAAAAAATGTCTGTAGGATTTTGATGGGAATTGTATCAGTGTGTATATGTTCTCTGTGAACTCTAGGTCTGAAACTTTAGTACTGATGTTTTCTTCTATACAGTTTATTGTTTCAGGTTTTATGCAGAGGTCTTTAATTCATTTTCAATTAACTTTATTATATGGTGACAGTTTGTAGTTCAGATTCATTTTTTTCCATGTGGTTTTCCAATTCTCCCAGCATTATCATTCACTGAAATGGCTTTCTTTTCCCCATTGTATATTTTTTGCTCCTCAATAAAAAATTTTATTTCCATTTATTTGTGAATTATTTCTGGGTTTTTTATTCTGTTTCATTTGTCTGTGTGTCTGTGTTTTGTTTGTTCATTCATTATTTGTTTTTTGTTTTTTGACTTGTTTTCATTTACTTTTTTCTTTCTATTTTTGGCCAATACAAAGCTGTTTTAGTTGTTCTTTTTTACCAATATGTATGTTGTATCCATTCCTTTTGCAAATTCAAACAATTATTTCTTCTTCATAAATAATTTTTATTTTTGTGCATTCATGTTCTCTTTGCCATACCAATTGTCTTTTTTATTTATATAATTTTACCTTCTATAAACTTTATGTTACATTATAATGTATAGTATAATATTCTGAAATGTGCTATTTCTTGCATTTTACTGTCTGTTAGTCATATTTCTTAGAGTTTTTAAAATTTTTTTTTTGCCTTTTTGTTTCACAAAGAATAACCTTTTTTCCTATTTTTTGTAATGCAGGTTTTGTGATGGAAAATTTCTTCAATTCAGTAAGTTTGGATAGTTTTTTGTTACTTTTTTATATAAAGAAAAACTATGATTGGTTGGTAATTTCTCCCTTTCAATAGTTTTAATATTTTATTTTACTCCCTACTGGCTTGAAGAGTTTCTGCTGATTAATCTAATAAAAATATGCCTGGCTGTCTGGAGAATTTTATATTTGTCATTAATTTTTGACTGTCCTAATATATTGTTTTTAGAGAAAGCTTTTTTTTTTTTTTTTTTTAGTTTAAGATGATTAGGTGTTCTGTTTGCTTCTTGGATTTGTGGATCTAGTTATTTCCCTCATTTTTTGAAGTTATCTTTGACAGTTTGAAGAGGATCCTTGGTGCCTTTTCCCTCTCTTCTTCTTCCTGTATACCCATCATTCTTATTTTCTCTTTCTGATAACATCAGATAGTTCTTGTAGAGTTCTTCTATTTTTTTTTAACTCTCAAGGCTCCCTTTTCTTACATCTGTGTCATTTCTATATTTATATCTTTGATATCACTAACATTTTTCTCTGTCTGGTCAGTTCTATTTCTTAAGTTTGCTCCTTTTTTAAAATCTCCTTTACCAAGATTTTTAGCTTTAGAATTTCTATTTAGTTATTTTTTAAAGTTTCTATTTCTTTCATGAACTATTTATTTTGTTCGTTGATTTTATTTCTGAGTTTATTAAACTGCTTATCTGAATCATTATAAATCTCATTGAGGAATTTAGAACTGCAATGTTGAATTCTGTGTGATTTAAGTAACATATTTCTGTTTATTTCAGTTTATTTCCTGAAGATTTTTTTTCTGAGTTTCCTTGTTACCTTAGTAAGCATTTATAAGGCTGAACTTTGCTTCAGGTTGATATAAAAAATCTTTCTTTCATTATTTTATTGAGTGGCACTGGAATGGTTTGTTTTATTTTATCGTGGACTACTCTGCCCAGCTTCTCAGATCTGTGCTGAATGATAAAGAATGCCTGGTATTCTCTGGACAGGTGAGTGTTTTTTCTGTGATGGGGTCATCACTCTCAGGGCACACTTTCATTAAAGAATGTGGTGGGAGATGATGTTCTGAGTCCCTAAAATTTCAGGGCTTTTTGCAGATAGAGGCAGTGCTGTAATTCCTGGGGTATTGCAGATATCTTCACTGAAATCAGCCATTGCATGGCTCGGAAAGGTGGCTGGTGTGTTTGTAGCTTTGTTCTTTATTCATTAATGGTGACTGCCAGATTTCTGCTTTCTCACTTTTTTTATCAACAGCCTTGTTACTAGGATTAGCCACAGTGTGTCTTTGCCTCTCAGAAAGTGTCTGTCACATTCTCAGAGATGTATATATTCTCCTTTGTAACCAGACATTCACTGCTATAGTTTTTTCTAAGCCCTACTTCTAGCTCTAGGTGTATGTGGGGAGGTGGCCTGACTTTGTGACTTTCCTTACTGCCTGGCAATGGCAGCTACTAAAACACAACTACCACACTTTTGTATTTGGTCTCTACTCTGAGGTCTCTACCTTGATTGCGGAGTTTAGCCATGTTCTATGATAATCGTTCAGGCAGGAAGAATCAGGGCTTAAGAAAGTGCATTGGCAGCCTAAAGCCTATTCTCTTCTGGGACCAGAAGTGAGCTCCAGCCTGGACCTGTGGCACTTTTCCCTGTTCATTTCTCTTCCCCTATGTGCCCCAATCTCCCCATCTTTGAATATTTAATATGAAGATCAGTCAGATATTTTTGTGTGTTGCACATAAAATTCTTTTCTGAATTATAGTTGTTCAACTTCTTGTAACTTTAGAAGGAGAGATCAAGGGGACCTCTTACACTGTCATGCTTCTGATGTCTCCTGATTTCCAACTTCTAAACTCATTTTATCTTTTATTGTGTGCCTGATTTTGTTGAATTGTCATTCTATGTGTTTTTGTAGTTCATGTTTTTTTGAAAAGAGGTATTTTGAATATTTTATTGTTAAGGTGAAGATCTTTATGTCTTTAGGTTTAGTTACAATATTATTGTAATATTTTAGTATCATTTTTTTTGTTTTTTCAAGTTCCATGTAATTTTGTGTTGCTGTCTTAATACTTGAAGTGACAGTCATCCTTTCAAATTTTTACTAACTGTAATTATGAATGAAACACCACTAGTCCACACTTCCTGCTTCTTCCTATGGCCATATTCTTATGAATATATGCCTTCTCTGAGTCCAGAAACACATCATGCTGATTGCTGACAGCCATTTTTTAAAAGTAGAGCTGGTACTACAGCTCAATGTTTTGGTTTTTTTCCTGGCTCACTGATTTTTCCAATGCTCTGCCTTCACTCATAGCCATTGATACAAGTTTGGTTATGCCATCATTTGAAGCCTGCACACAGAGACAGCTCTAGAATGAAAAATTTTTGATTGAGTCACATTGGGAATTGGTGTTACCTATGAACCAGTTGAAGCAATGTTTGGGAGAGGTGTTTCAACTGACTTGTAGATGGACTTCTTGATGAAATTAATAAATCAGTTAAAACCCATGCCTCTTTAATGTCCTTCAACATTTTTACTGCAGTTCTCTCAAACATTTTGCTCTCTAGTTATAAAGCTTTTGATTTTGTGCTCCAAATAGAGCAAGATACACATGAGGATACTTCAAAAAAATTTTGAGGTTCTCATCCACAATTTTCATTTTCTCTACAAAATAAACCATGAGGGAGTTCCCTGATGGTGCAGTGGCTTAAGGCATCGGTGCTGGCGCTGTCAGCGCTGCGGCTTGGGTTCGATTCCCATTCAGGGAACTACCCACATACCAAAAAGCAAAAAAAAAACAAAACAAAAAAAAACAAAAAAACCCAAAACCCATGAATCGGAGTTTCCTAGTGGTGTAGTGGCTTAAGGCTTTGGCGCTGGCGCTGTCAACACTGTGGCCTGGGTTTGATTCCCAGCCAGGGAACTACCCACATGAAAACAAAAACAAACAAACAAACAAAACCCATGAATCAAGGAAGAATTTTCTTAGCTCTAAACTACACCACCTTGGATGATGCATAATGCAGGTACTTTTTTTTTTTACCAACTGCAATGCATTTAAACTAATTTTTTTCTAATAAAATGCTATAAATTGTCCTCTGTAACCTGGACTTTCACAAAGGCAGGTATAAATGATTGTCTAAGTTGGTGTTATCCAGGTACTGTCATACTATGGCCAAAAAACACTATAGTCAGTTCAGGGTTCACTTCAGGATCAAGAGCCAAGACCAAGGTCTGTTATTATATCACTAATGCATGGGTGAGTGAGGTTTCTCTCAGATCCTTAGGCCAGATATCCCCAACCCTGAGCCATGGACCAGTACTGCTCTGTGGTCTGTTAGGAACAAGGCAGCACAGAAGAAGGTGAATAGTGGGCAAGTGAGCTAAGCTTCATCTGTATTTACAGCTGCGCCCCATCACTGGAATTACTGTCTGAGCTCTACCTCCTGTCAGATCATCAGAAGCATAAGATTCTCATAGGAGAGTGAAAAAAGTTGTGAACCATGCATGTGAGGGATCTAGGTTGTGTGATGCTTATGAGACTCTAATGCCTGATGACGTGAGGTGAAGCTCTGGTGGTCACGCTAGCACTGGAGAGTGGCTGCAAATACAGATTAACATTATTACTGCCATTTGCGATAAAATGGATGCACCTAGAGATCATCATGCTTAGCGAAATAAGCCAGACAAAAACAAAAACCATATGACTTTCCTCAAATGTGGAATACAAAACTGAAAGCAACAAAGAAAAAATAAACAAACCAAAATACTTATGGACACCATCAATAGTTTTAATGGTTATTTGGGGGCAAGGAGGGAGGGGATGAGAGAAAAGGGAGGGAGTGGGAGAGAAGTAGGAGGAGCTAAATATAAGGTAATGGAAAAGGAACTAATATTGTGTGATGAACATATGATGCCACAAATAGATGATACATGGTAGAATTGTCCACCTGGATTTTATGTAATGCTTGCTAACCTATGTCACCTAAATAAGTCCAGCAATAAAAAATACTTCTATAAAATAAAATAGCAAAGATGAAATACTGCCATTTGCAAAAAACATGGATAGATGTGAATAATGTCATGCTAAGCAAAATAAGCCATACTGAAAAAAAACAAGAACTGTATGACTTCACTCATATGTGGAATATAAAACTGAAAGCAACAAAGAAGCAAAAACTCATGGACACAGTCAATAGTTTAGTGGTTACCTGAGGGCAAGAGTGGAGTGGGTGGGAGAGGAGAAATGGGGAGTAAAATATCTGGTGATGGAAAGAGAGTTTACACTGTGTTCAGAACACATAATGCAAGACATAGATGATGCACTATAGAATTGTATACCTGGAATCTATGTGATTCTTGTTAACCAATGTCAACCCAATTAAGTCTAATAATAAAAAAGAAGCTTTCTTTGGTCCCCCAGAGTTCAGAGGACTCAAGTTTTATCATGAATACGAGCTCAATAAAAACACTGAATAAAAAACTGAAGAAAATGGTAAAAAAATGTTATAAAACATACATACAGAAAACATAACAGAATAAGAAAGTTTTTTCTATCAGTATTTACTTTAAATTGAAATAAATTAATATATTTATTCAAAATGAATGTATTGGGTAAATTTATACAAACATGATTTAACTATATGTTGTCTACTAAACACTCACTTTACATCTAAGGACACAGATTAAAAGGGAAACAATATAAAAAGATACTACAACTAATCATAACCCAAAAAGAGCTGGGGGGACTATAATAATATCTGATTGAATAAAATTTTAATAAAAAATAGTTACATGAAAGAAAGAAAACAATTATGCATTGACAAAAAGTACATCATATTGACTTTTGATTTATGGTGCTGCATGTAATTTGAAAGTGACCACTCCTTTCTAACAACAAAATAAAGCTAAACAGACTGAAAAACAGATCTTCTTAGATATGTAAGAATTGGAAGAAAATAGGACAACAAAGATTAGGGACAGAAATACACAGAGTCATGACTTATCAGAGCAGAGACTCAGAAGTAGTAACTGTCATGGAGACTAGTGCCAGGGTAGAAAAATATGAACTGTAATTGATGAATTGCCAGAGGCTCACTGGTAACTAGTCTGCAAATTACAAACTACAGGAAGGTTTGAGGTTAGCATCATAGTAGCATAAGTTATCTCTCATTTTTGTCTTTCTGCCAAATGATATATATTTGACATTCATCCAAGGACAAAAGTGCCTTTAAAAAAGTTGTAAAATTCTGCATATGCTTAAGGCAGTGGTCCCCAACTTTTTCTTTTTTACCAGGGACGAGTTTGGTGGAAAACAATTTTTCTAAAGACTAGGAGAATGTTTTCAGGATGATTCATGCATATTATATTTATTGTGCACTTTATTTCTTTTATTATTACATTTCTTTTCTTACAGCTGAGTAATATTCCATTGTGTATATGTACCACAGCTTCTGTATCCAGTCATCTATCGAAGAGCACTTGGGTTGTTTACATGTCTTAACCACTGTGAACAGTGCCATGATGAAGACAGGTACCTTAGTCTTTGCAGAATAATATTTTCAAGTTTTTTGGGTAGATACCCAGAAGGAAGATAGCTGGGTCATATGGTAATTCAGTTCCCAATTTTCTGAGAAAATGCCACTCTGTCTTCCATAGTGGTTGTACCAATTTGCATTTCTACCAGTAGTATGCAAGAGATACTTTTTCTCCACATCCTCTCCAGCACTTGTTACTGCTTGTCTTGTTGATAATAACCATTCTAACAGGTGTGAGGTGGTATCTCATTGTGGTTTTGCATTTCCCAAATAGGTAAAGAACTTGAGAATTTTTTCATATGTCTGTTGGCCATTTCTATTTCTTCATTAGAAAAGTGTCTGTTTAGGTCTTCTGCCCACTTTTTAATGTGTTGTTTGTTTTTTTGTTGTTGAGTAATACTAGTTTATTATATATTTTAGATATTAGACCCTTATCAGATGTGTTGTTTGCAAATATTTTCTCCCATTCCATTGACTGTATTTTTGCTTTGTTGAGGGTGTATTTTGTTGTTCAGAAGCGTTTTAGTTTGATATAGTCCCATTCATTTATTTTTGCTTTCACTTCCCTTGTGTTTGAGGACAGGTTCATGAAGTTCTCCTTGAGCCTTAGGTCTATAAGTTTAGTGTCAATGTTGTCTTCTGTACAGTTTGTTGGTTCAGGTCTTATTAGGAGGTCTCTAATCCATTTTTGTGTTACTTTTAGTATATGGTGAGAATTCACAGCTCAAATTCATTCTTTTTCATGTGTTTTTCCAGTTTTCCCAGCACCATCTACTGAAGATGCTGTGTTTTCCCCATTGCATATTGTTTACTTTTTATCAAAAATTATTTGTCCATAAATTTGTGGATTTATTTCTAGGTTTTCAATTCTGTTCCAGTGGTCAGAATTCTGTGTCTATTTTTCTGCCAATACCAAGATGTTTTGATTATTGATGCTTTGTAATATAATTTGGAATTGGGGAATGTGAAACCACTAGTTTTATTCTTTTTATGTAGTATTGCTTTGGCAATTTGAGGTCTTTTGTATTTCCATACAAATCTGATCTTTTTTATTTACTATTTCATGAAATTATGTTTCTGGGATTTTGATAGTAATTGCATTAAATCTGTAAATTGCTTTGGGTAATATGGTCATTTTAATAATATTAAGTCTTTCTATCCACGAATAGGGAAGATACTTCCATTTCTTCAGGTACTCTTCAATTTCTTTCAAAAGTGTCTTATAGTTTTCTGTGTATAAGTCTGTCATGTTTTTTTGTTAATTCCCAGGAATTTATTTATTATTGTTGCAATCAAAAAAGGTATTGACCCTTTTATTTTTTTCTGAAGATTTGTTGTTTATATATAGTAATGCTGTTGATTTTTCTACATTGAATTTGTAACCCACAACTTTACTGTATTCATTTATTGTTTCTAATAGTTTCTTGATGGAGTCTGAAATTTTCTATATAAAGGATCATGTCATCTACAAATAGCGACAATTTCACTTTTTCTCTCCCAATTTTGATAAATTTTATTCCTTTCCCTTGTCTGATTGCTGTGGCTAGAACTTCTAGTACTATACTGAATAGCAGTGGTGGCAAGGGTCATTTTGTCTTGTTACTGATTTTAGGAGAATGGGCTTCAGCTTTTCCCCATTCAGTATGATATTAGCTGAGTGTTTGTCATATATGGCCTTTATTATGTTGAGATAGTTTCCTTCTATACCCATTTTATTCAGTGTTTTGATCATATATGGATTTTGTTTCTTCTCAAATGCTTTTAGTGCATCAATTGATATGATTATGTGGTCTTTATCTTTTATTTTGTTTCTGTGGTGTATCACATTTATTGGTTTTCATATGTTTAACCATCCTTTTGTTCATGAGATGAATCCCACCTGAGCATAACAATGATTTTTTTGATGCATTGTTGTATTCTATTTGCTAATATTTCATTTAGAATTTTTGCATCTGTGTTCATTAGAGATATTGGTGTATAGTTTTCTTTTTTTTTCTGTTGTCTTTATCAGGCTTTTGTTTTAGGGTAATGTTGGCCTCATAGAGTGAGTTAGGAAGTATTGCCTCATCTTCAATTTCTGGGAAGAGTGTGAGGAGGATAGATGTTAATTATTTGAATGCTTGGTAAAATTTGTTGGTGAATACATGAGGTCTGGGGCTTTTGCTTCTATGGAAGTTGTGGATAGTCTTTTCAATTTCTTTACTATTGATTGGTCTATTTAGATTATCCAGTTCTTTTTAGTTCAGTCTAGGTAGCCTATAGGTTTCCAGAAACTTGTCCATTTTTTCTAGGTTGTTAAATTTAGTGGCATAAAGCCTTTCATAATAGTTTCTTACAATCCTTTGTATTTCTGTTTATCAGTAGTAATTTCTCCCCTTGCAATTCTAATTTTGGGTATTTGTGTTATTTCCTTTCACCTTTTGGTTAAGTCTAGCCAGGGGTTTTTCAACTGTGTTGATTTTCTCAAAGAACCAGCTCTTTGTAGCATTAATTATTTTCTATTGTCTTTCTGTTCTCCATTTCATTTATCTCTCCTTTAATTTTATAATTATTTCTTCCCTTCTGTTGACTTTGGGTGTTTTCTGTTCTTTTTTTTTTCTAGATCTTTAAGATAGGCTTTTAGAATATTTACTCATGATTTTTCTTGTTTCTTAAGATAGGCCTGTAATGATACAAATTTCCCTCTTATTACGCTTTCGCTGTGTCCTAATAATTTCACATGTTGTATTTTCACTGTCATTAGTTTCTGTGCATTTTAAAATGTCTTCTTTTACTTGTTCCTTGATCCAGTCATTTTTTAAGAAGATGTTTTATAATATCCATGTATATGTGATTCTCCTGCTTTCCTGTTACAGTTTATCTCCAATTTTAGAGCTTTGTGGTCTGAGAATATGCTTTATATTCTCTCAATCTTCTTGAATTTGCTATGGTTACTTTTGCATCACATCATATGGTTAATCCTTGAGAAGGTATACCACTAGAAAAGAAGGTATAGTTTTTTATTGCTGAATGAAGTGTCTTGTAATTGTAAATTATGTCCCGTTGTTGTAATGTGTCATTTAAAGCTGACATTTCCTTATTTATTTTCTGTTTGGATGACCTGTCCATGGCTGTTAAGGGGATGTTTAGGTCTCCTTCAATGGTTGTGCTTTTGTCAGTTTGTCCTTTCAGATCCATTAGTAGTTGCTTTATACATTTTGGTGCTTCCTGATTGGGAACATATATATTAATTAGTGTCAAGTCTTTTTGTTGTATTGTGTCTTTTATCAATATAAAATGTCCAACTTTGTCTCTTGTTATCTTTTTTAACCTGAAGTTTGTTCTATCACATATCATTATGGCAACTCCTGCTTTTCTCTGGTTCTCACTTGCTTAGATTATTGTTTTCCATCCTTTCATTCTGAATCTGTGTTTGTCTGTATGGCTGACATGTATCTCTTGGAGACAGCATATGGATGGATTTGATTTTTTAATCCAGTCTGCTACTCTGTGTCTTTTTATTGGCGAGTTTAGTCCATTAACATTTACAGTGATGATTGATATATGAGGATTTCCTATGACCAGTACTTCCTTTTTTTAATTTAGTTTTTTAATTTTTATTTATAAAAATTAGAGTTGTCCCAAGTCTATTTCATTTATTCTGAACTTTTATTTCAGGTCCAAGAGCCTCCTTCTGTATTTCTTGAAGTGCTGCTTTCACATTGGCAAATGTCCTCAGCTTCTGTGTGTCTGAGAAGGTATTTTTTTCCTCCTTCATATCTGAAGGGTAATTTTGTTGGACAATTGTTGGCTGGAAGTTTCTTTCTTTTAATATTTTGAATATTTGATTCTGCTGTCTCTTGCCTTGTAGAGTTTCTGCTGAGAAATGTGATGCCATTCTGATGGGTTTATCTTTAAAAGTTATAGTTTTTTTTTTCCTTAGCTGCCTTGAGAATTGTCTCGCTATCTTTGGTTTTTGGCATCTTCAGAACTATGTGTCTTGGAGAAGATCTGCTTGGGTCAAGGTATCTATGGGACCTATTTTTTTCTTAAATTTGGGGTTCCAGATCTTTCCAAAGGTTTGGAAAGTTCTTGCCTACTATTTGTTTGATTATACTCTCTGTAGAGTGCTCTGCTCCTTTTTCCAGTCCTATTATCCTGATGTTGTTTTTTCTCATGGAGTCAGTTCTTGCAGAGTTCTTTGAATCCTTTTTGTTCTGTATTCCCTATCTTTCTCTTTTTGAGTTGTTTCCGTATTTGATCTTCAATGTCACTAATTCTTTCCTCCATCTGGTTGGCCCTGTTTTCTATGGCAGTTATTTCATTTCTCACGTTTTGTATTGTATTATTTTTCTCTCAAGTTTACATCTCATTCTTCCTTATAGTTTGAATTTTTTGTTCAACTGTTATTTTTTTTTTCATGGATTTCCTTTCTGAAATAATTTATCTCAGCTATGGTGTTCTGCCAGTATGTTTTTATTTCTCTGAGAGCCATTAGGATGGCTACCTTATATTCTCTGTCACTCAGTTCATGAATTTATAGATCTATAAGATCCTTTTTCTGAATTTTTTCATATTCTCTTTGAGCAGCTTTAAATCCTGAGGTACTCATATTGTCTATTGTGTTCCTCTTTGGCATGAGGGCTTTATTTCCAGCAGGGCCCAGGAGATCACATTCTTTCTCTGATTTTTATTGTTGTGGTGTCTTGCTGTAGAGAAGACACTAAGTGGTGCTGGCAGGCATATTATGGGAAAGAGAGGAGGTGTTTAAACTGTATCTCCAGTCTTCACCAGTGTTTGAAGGCAGGGTGCAGTGGTTCACTGTCTCTCTGCTTCCTGCAGTTAGTTGGAGAAGCTTCAGATGTTTTCTTGCAATGCGTGAATTTCTCAGTTGTCTCTGTGCCACTCAGGGTTTCCCATGTTGGATCCTGGCTGGCCCTTTAATTGTATTTTCTGGGTAAGGTTTTAGGGATCTCATCTCTTGTTGCCATCTTGCCAAACCCTCAAATCTTTTCTTATAACTGAGCCATATTCCTTTGCACATATACACCACAGTTACCTTATCTAGTCATTTTTTTCATTTTTGACTTTTTTTCTTAGTTGATTTTTTGTGGTGTCATATTTGAATTCAATTCTCATTTTCCTTTCTATATATGTCATAGATACTTGGGAGTTACAATGGAAATAATTTATAATGTTTAAAATCATAAAATAATTGTTTGGATACTTAATTTCAATTACATTAAAATTTTACTTCTATACAACTAATTTTTTCTTTCCTCATTTTTATTATTGGTTTCACAAATTACTTATTTTTGGTAACCATTGACATAGATTTATAATTATTGTATGGATTAATTTCTATAGAATTTTAAAGTAGAATTGCAACTTAAAATTTTAATAATACTTATTTTTGTATTTGATTATGTATTTACTTTTACTAGAGACATTTATATTTTAACGTGTCTTTGAGTTACTTTGTATTTCTATATTTTTTTCTACCCAAAGGATGCCCTATAGAATTGATTGTGGATAAAATCAAGTGATAATAATTTTTATCTGCTTGTATTTACATGTTATGTCATAATTTTTTCATCATATTTTAAGGACAGTTTTTGCTGGTATAGAATTCAAAACTAACCTTTTTTTTTTCTTTCAGTACTTTAAATGTATCATTCCACTGCCCTCTACCCTTATATATTTTTGTAAAGAAATCTATTTATTATCTTATTGAGAATATTTTGTACATGACAAAATGTTATTTTATTTCTGCTTTAAAGATTCTTGCATTGTCTTTAGATTATTTAGTTTAAATGTGTCTTAATGTAGGTGTCATTGGCTCTGTTGTACTTGAAGTTTATTGAGCTCTGTGGATTTGTGATTTTGAATGGTCTTCCATTAAATATGGTAAGTCTTCAGCCATTATTTTTTAGAATAATCTTTTGTTCATTATTTTTTGTTTTTTACTGCTTTGAATCCTATAATGCATATATTGTTTGATTGTGTCCCACAAATCGCTTCAGCTTTGTTAACATTTTTTTTTTACTCTGACTCATTAAATTCAAATATCTCATGGTCAAGTTTGCTGTTTTCTTCTTCCTGCTCAGTTATTTTTGAAACTTTCTAATAATTTATTAATTCATTATTACCTTCTTTAGCTTCAAAATTACTAATTGTTATTTAATAAATTTTATTGTCAATATTTTCATTTACTCATTTATCTTATCTTTAGTTTTCTTATTTGTTTTGTCTTCATATTTGTCAGTTTTTTCAACATATTTAAGGTATTGTAAATTTTTTTCTAATTAGTAATATTCTTTTTTTATTCAAGGTCAATTTTGGCCAATTTATTTTAATTTTTTGAATAAGAAATTTTTTAAATATGTCTTATTCTTTTTTAATGTTGTTGAAAAATGAAGATTCCAATAAAAATTATGCCTTCCCATCTTTGCTGACTGTTCCTATGTTGGCACAATTTTTGACTCAATAGTTGAATATGCTCTGGGTTTTAGAATAAGCCTGAAATGAAAGCTTAAGGTCTTCTCATGTTTTCTTTTTGTTTCTTGTCTACACACTTTGGCTACACCTTCATGTGAATTATTGAATTCCTGTATATGCATGGGTACTTTTGAATATCTTTTTCTAATTCAAATTTTTACTTGTCTATATTTAGGTATTTGCTTTTTGTATTATAAAAAAATTGACAATTCTTTTTTATTTATTTTTAAATTTAGTTGGGTGACATTGGTTAGCAAAAATGACATGTTCCAGATATACAATTATACCATATATTGTTCATGTGTTGCAATATGTGTCCACCCCCCAAAGTCAGTTCTCTTTCCATCACTATATATTTGAGACCCCCTCCCTTATCTCTAACCCCTTTCCCACTTACCCACAGATAACTACTAAAGTATTGACTGTGTCCATGAGTTTTGTTTCTTTGTTGCTTGAGTTTTTTGTTCCACATATGAGTGAAGTCATATGGTCTTTAGCTTTTTCTTTTTGGCTTATTTTGCTTAGCATGATGATCCCAATGTCTATAGATATTATCGTCATTAGCTGTATTTCATTGTTTCCTATGGTTGAATAGTATTCCAGTGTGTGAATGTACCACAACTTCTTTATCCAATCATGTATCAAAAGACACTGGCAGTTTCCATAACTTAACCACTGTGAATAGTGCTGAAATGAACATTGGAGTACATATATATTTTTGGACTAAGTATTTCAAATGTTATTGGTAGATACCCAAAAGGAAAACTGATGGGTCACATGGTAACTTTATTTTTAATTTTCTGAGAAACCTCCATACTCTCCTCCATAGTGGTCGTACCAGTTTCCATTCTCACAGCAGTGTATGAGGGTTTCTTGTTCTCCACACACTCTCCAACACTTGTTATTCATTCTCTTATTGATTATGGCCATTCTGACAGGTGTGAGTTTGTATCTCATTGTGGTTTCCATTTGCATTTCTCTAATAGCTAGTGAAGTTGAGAATTTTTTCATATATATGTTGGTCACTTGAATGTCTTCTGGGAGAAGTGTCTGTTCAAGTCCTCTGCCCATTTTTTAATGGGATTGTTCCTGATTATAGGACAATAGGCTTCAGTTTCAAGTCACTTAGTATGATATTGACTGAAGATTTGTCATACATGGCTTTTATTTTGTTGAGGGACTTTCTTTTTCTACCATTTTTATTCATGATTTTGATCATAAATGGATGTCATATTAAATGCTTATTCTGCATCAATTAATATAATCAATTTTTATCTTCTATTTTGTTTATGTGGTCTATCACATTAATTGATTTCATATGTTTAATCATCATGTGCACCTGGGATTAATCCCACTTCATTGTGGTGTACAATCTTTTCAATGCACTGTTGTATTCTATTTGCTAGTATTATGTTTAGGATTTTTTCATCTGTGTTTATCAGAGATATCATTCTATCGTTTTCTTTTTATGTGTTATTTATAGCAGGCTTTGGTATTAGGATAATTCTGGGCTCATAGAACGAGTTGGGAAGTATTGCCTCTTCTTCAGTTTTGTTTTTGTTTTTGTTTTTTTTTTTTGTAGTATGTGGGTAGTTCCCTGGCTGGGAATCGAACCCAGGTCACAGCGCTGACAGCACCAGCGCTGAAGCCTTAAGCCACTACACCACCAGGGAACTCCCCACTTCTTCAGTTTTTTAATGAGTTTGAAGAAGATAAGCGATAATTCTTGAGATGTTTCATAAAACTCATTAGTGAGATTATCTAGTCCTGGTCTTTTGTCTTTGGGGAGATTTTTTTATGGTTATTTTCAATTTCCTTACTGGTGATTGCTCTATGTAGATTATATAGTTCTTTTTGGTTCTGTCTAAATAGACTGTATGTTTCTGAAACTTGTTTATTATTTCTAGGTTTTTAAATTTGGTGTCATAAAGCCATTTGTAATATTTTAACATTCTCCTTTGTATTTCTGTAGGATCAGTCAAAATTTATATCCTTTCCTTTCTAATTTATGTTATTTGTATTTTATCTCTTTGTCCCTTGGTGAGCCTAGCCAGGGGTTTGTGAATTTTATTGATTTTTTTCAAAGAACAAGCTCTTCGTTACATTAAGTTTTCTATTGTTTTTATGTTCTCAATTTTCTTTAGTTCTGCTCTAATTTTTATAATTTTTTTTCTGCTGCCTTTGGGATTTTCTTTCTTTAATTTATAGTTCTGAGAGATGGGATGTGAGAAATTTTACTTGTGATTTTCTTGTTTATTGAGATAGGCCTGTAATGATATAACTTTCCCTCTTGTTACTACCTTTGCTATGTCCCAATAATTTTTATGTTTTATTTCCATTGTCATTAGTTTCTATGTATTTAAATTTTTTCTATTATTTGTTCTTTGATTTAATTATTTTAATAGAATGTTGTTTAATATCCATGTATATATAAGTTTTCTGCATCTTTTTTGCAGTTGATCTAAAATTTCTAAGTTTTGTTGCCTGAGAATACAGTTAATATAATTTCAAATGTTTTGAATTTGCTGACACTTGTTTTGTTTCTCAGCAAATGGTTTATCCTTGATAATGGTCCATGTGCACTAGAAAATAATGTATAATCTTGTACAATGGAATGTCATATAAATATCAATTATGTCAAATCGTAATGTTTCCTTTAAAGCTAATATTTCCTTTTTTATTTTCTGTTTAAATGATTTCTCCAAAGCTTTCAAAGGAGTGTTTAAGTCCCCTACTATAATTGTGTTTTTGTCAGTTTCTCCTTTTATATCTGTTAGTAGTTGCTCTGTACATTTTGATGCTTCCTAATTGTGGGCATAATTATTAATGGGTGTCATGTCTTGTTGTTGTATTGTCATTTTTATTGTTATTAAATGTCCATTTTTGTCACTTATTACCCTTTTTAACCTAAAGTCTGTTTCATCAGATATCAGTATGGCAACTCCTGCTTTTCTCTGGGTGCCATTTGCTTGGAGTATAGTTTTCCACCCTTTCACTCTGAGTCTGTGTTTGCCCTTGTGGCTGAAATGTGTCTCTTGGAGACAGCATATGATAAATTTAGTTATTTAATCCAATAACCATTTGACATACATATATTTTTGTAGACAAATATTTTAGATTGTGGGATAGATACCCAAAAAGAAATTGCTGGGTCGTATGGTAACTTTGTTTTTAATTTTTAAATAAATTTTCACACTGTTTTTAATAGTGGCTGTAGCAATTGTATTCTCACCAGCAGTGTGTATTTCTTTTCCTTCATAGTCATTTCAGCACTTGTTATTGTCTTGTTAATGACAGCCATTCTATGTAGTGTGAGGTGATATCTTATTGTGTTTTTTATTTGTACTTCCCTAATTGTTAGTAAACTTGAGAATTTTTAATATATCTGTTGGTCATTTGTATTGAAAGAAGTGTCTGTTTATGTCCTCTGCCCACTTTTAATTAGATTGTTTTTCTGTTGTTGTTGTTAAATTATATGTTATTATATATTTTGAATGTTAACTTCTCATTGAAGGACTTGTTTGCTATTATTTTCTCCATTTTGTTGGTTGCCTCTCTATTTTGTTGATGGTTTCTTTTGCTGTGAAGATTTTTAGTTTGATATAACTCCACTAATTTATTATATTTTTGCTTTTACTTCCCTTGCCTTTGAGTCAAATTCATAAATTTCTCACTGAACCCAAGGTCCATTAGTTTAGTACCAAAGTTTTATTCAATGCAATTTATTTTTTCAGGTCTTTGATAAAGATCTTTGATTCATTTGAGGTTAATTTTTGTATATGCTGATAAATTGCAATCTAGATTCATTCTTTTTTTTAAAATTTATTGGGTTAACATTGATTAGTAAAAATTACATAGGTTACAGGTGTTCAATTCCACATTACATCTTCTATGTGTTGTATTGTGTGCTCATCACCCAGAGTCAGTTCTCTTTACATCACCATATATTTGTGTCCTTGTCCCTTCTCCCCCACCACCTTCCCCCTTACCATCAGGTAACTACTAAATTATTGACTTTGTCCACAAGATTTATTCAATTGTTGCTTTTGATTCTATGTTAACAATCAAACTTAATTTCTCCATCTCTTTCCCTTATTTTACCCACTCTTCCATCCCTCCTCCCATCTTAAAAGAGTCCCTCTAACATTCTGGTTTCGTGGTGTTGTATTTCTTCAGCCTTTCCTTATCTGAGAAGCTCTTTATTTGTCCTTCAATTTTGAATGTTAGCCTTCCTGGTTACATTATTCTTGGTTGTAGATCCGTGGTTATCATCATGTTGAATATTTTCTGCCAATCCCTTCTGGCCTGCAAAGTTTTTGGTGATAAATCAACTGAGAGTCAAATGGGTGTCCTTTTATAAGTTACTACTTGCATTTTTCTTGCTCTTTTTAGAATTTTCTGTTTTTCTTGAACTTTTGCTATTTAAATTATGATGTATCTTGGTGTGTTCTTGTTTGGGATCATCTTGTTTGGGATTCTCTGTGCGTCCTGGACTTGTATATCTATTTCTTTCACCAGTTTAGGAAAATTTTCAGTTATTTTTTTTTCAAATAATTTCTTGATCCCTTGCTTTTCCTTTGTCCCTTCAGAAATATGTATGATTCTGATACTCTTCATCTTAAAATTGTCCCAGAGGAATCTCAAACCATCCTAATTTTTCTGGATTCTCATATCTATCTGTTCTAAATGGGTGTTTTCTGCTAACTTTTCCTGCAAATCACTACTTTGACTTCTATTGTATCTAGTTTGGTGACTTTTGCACTGTTCTTCATTTCAATTAATGTAGTCATTATCTCTCTCTGGTCCTTTATAATGGTTTGTAAGTCTTCTTTAATGCTTGCTATCTCTCTGTTGAAATTATCATTCACTTCCTTAAGCATATTTGTAATTGTAGCTTTGAGTTCAGTTTCTGATGGGTCACCTGTTCCCATCTCTTTAATTCTCTGGTTTATCATTTCTTGCAGCCTCTCTTGACCCTCCTAGCTATAATTTCTTTGGGGTTTCCTCCTGATACTGCATGGGCAAAGGTCTGTGAAGGAGGGGTGTTTGTGGCTTTGATTTCTTTCTGTTACTCCAAGGGTCATGCAGGGAGTTTTGGAATGATTGCACATTTCTGTTCTGGGTTTGCCCTGTGCGCAGATTCTGCCCTGAACTTTGGGTAAGCTATCCTGTATGCTGGTCTTTGAAACCATCCTGGTTGTGGGCTGAGAAGTGGGTGTGAAACCCCCTCTCTCCTTCTCTTTCCTGGCTGGAGTGTTTCCACTCTGGCTCCTCACCACCCAGCTGCTCCCCCTCCTCTTGGACCCAGAGTGAAGTCCAGCTACTGTGTTGTGCAGACCAGTCTGCACTTTCTTGGGTCCAAGTGAGGTGGGTGTGGTATCTCACGCCCTACCTGCATGCCTCCCTTCTTCTGTTCTACAGACCGAGTGAGGCCCAGAGCTCTCTCCCACCACCTTTGTCCTCCTCCCTCTCCCAGCAGTAGAGTTCCAAGCAGGAATCTGCACAGCCAAGTCCCTGCTCTTCTTTTAAGTTCTCTTTTGTTTAATCCCTGTCCACCTGTGGGTACCTTAATGCCACAAGTGGGTTTCTTAGCTGTGATTTTGTGATCTGTAGAGGGTTCTTGGTTGAGGTATAGGTGTTTAATTTGTTGTAATTTCCAAAGGAATTTTCCAGAGGTCCCTCTCATGCTGCCATTTTATTGCATCTCTAGATTCATTCTTTTTCATGTGACTTCCCAATTTTCCCAGCACAATTTATCAAAGAGGCTTTCTTTTATTCATTGTATAGTTTTAGCTTCTTTGTCAAATGTTACCTGTATATATACAATACATGTGAATTTATTTCTGAGTTTTCAATTCTACTCGACTGGTGTGTCTCTCTGATTTTTTGTCAATACTATGCTGTTTTGAATTTTGTTACTATGTAGTATGAATCAAAGTAATTGAATGTAATGTCTCCAGCCTTGTATTTTTTAAAATAATTGCATTGGCTATTAGCAGTCTTTTGATTGTGTGTGTGTGTGTGTGTGTGTGTGTGTGTGTGTGTGTATGATTATTTTTGTCTATTCTTTGAAAAAAATTTGTTGGGGTTTTAATGGAGATTCTATTAAATCTGTATTTTTCTTAGGGTAAGATGGCTTTTAAAAAATGTTGATTCTTCTAATCAATGAAACATGAAATATAGTTTTATTTATTCTTATAATTGTAAATTTCTTTTAATAATGGCAGTTTTTCAGTATATATGTCTTTCTCATCTTTTGTTGTTTGTTTCTAGATATTTTATTATTGTGATTGCAAAAGGTATTTAAATTTTTTTACTGAAGTTTCATTGTTAGTATAAAGAAATGCAATTAATTTTTATATATTTATTTTGTATCCTGTATTTTCATAATATTTATTCATTGGTTTTTTGTTGTAGTAGTTGTTGTTTTTGTTCATTTTTATTATTAAATTAATTGGGGTGACATTGGGTAGTAAAAATTACATGGGTTCCAGATGTATAATTCTATAATACATGGTCTATATGTTGCATTCAGCACTCATTATCCAGAGTCAGTTCTTCTTCCATCACCATATATTTGATGCCCCCTCCCTTCTTCACCAACCCCCTAACCTTTGCCCTCAGGTAACCACTAAATTATTGAAAGTGTCCATGAGTTTTTGTTTCTTTGTTACTTTCAGTTATATATTCCACATTTAAGTGAAGTCATATGGTTGTTGATTTCTTTCTGTCTTACTTATTTTGCTTAACATGACGATCTCGAGATCCAGTAGAAATTTTAAAAAACTTGATTAAAGATCTTTAAGCATTTTAAGGATACTTAAATGAAAAAAATATAAAAGTAATTTGTCACATTAATTAGAAAGATGTATAAGTAATTATTTTAATATTACTGTCTCTTTGTTTTGGATACAACAAGAAAACTTTGGAAAAGACAAGTGAAGCCAAACCATTTGGATCTTTCTTATATTGTTTCCATTGCATTCTGTATCTATCATATCCTGGAAACTCCTGGGCATGGTATTTGTTAAATATAAAGAAAATTTAGTCTTATATTATGAGAGACATTATTCCAAAGAATTATTGTAATGGGGGAGTAGCTACTGTAAAAGAGGGATGGAGATCTATTGCAATAGAAAAAATTATCTGAAAATAAAACCTGAAAGCAATGCAAAGTTAGGTGCAAAAGAAGTTTGATTTTATGAGGAGAAATAAGTAAGGCTACAATAACTGACTTCGGGGAGGTTTTTTGATGGTATTAGCAGGTGAAAGAGATCTGATGAGACAGATAAAAGGAAGTTTAACCATGAGTTTAACATGAATTCTGGGAGGTTTGAATGTGAGATTAGACTGGGAATGAGCCAATTTTTAGGGACATAGGAGAATGATAAAAACTTAATGAAACTTTTTTGATAAGTATTTTATTCCAATTGCTCAGGGAGAACAAGCACTTTAACTAATTATTTACAAGGTAAATAATTGAAATTTAGAAACTGAATTCAGGTAAAAAATAAATGGAGAACTCTGCAAACAATATTTTATTTTAGTTAAGTACTATATTGTAAGTAATGAAGTAGGCTATATATAGGTAGAAAACACAAGTGGAAACACATTGAAATAGCTTAATACCTTGACAGTGCTAAAATATAATATCTAATTTTTAAATTATAATTTTAGTTCATTTATGAAGTCATTATCTATTGAAAATTTACTCTGGCCATGTTGGTGCTAAAAACAGTTATTATTCCAAGTTTCACAGAGCCCACAATCTATTGAGAAATGTCAATCAACAAATTATACAACAGATAGATAAGCAACTGTCCACTTAATGATATATTAACAGTTGAGACAGGTAATATTCCATCTTTTTGCAGTATTCTGTATTTTTTGTTAATTTAAAAAATAATTTCAATTACAGTTTATTTAAAATGTTATACACATGCACGAGTTTTTTCTCTAAAGAGTAACCCTATTAAACCAGAGTTTATTGTGAAGCTTATCCAGGAGCCTACTTGCAAAGTATAGTTATACCAAAAACTATTATAAATTGTCACATCATAATGTCACAGAAAGTAATTAAATCATAAAAAAACAGCAAGAGAGAGAGTGAGGGAAAAAAAGATGCACTAACTAGTAAAAAAATAAAAATCACAAAACAGTAAGTCCAAGTCCTTATAAAATATCAATTGATTAAATTTTCATTTAAAATGTACAAATAAGCTTAATGGATAAAGATTCAGTAATATACTACCTTCAATAGATTAATTTTATCTTCAAGGAAACCCATAGACTAAGATAATAAAAATACAAGATCTGACAGAAGTAATGCCCTTTTTAAAGTACTTATGTTAATGTAGTTATGATACTGTATGTTATGGAATTACATGCTTATGATTTTGGTATAAATTACTAGCTTATAAAAAATGGGGGCATTATTTGTGCCCAACCCTGTTAACCAAAAGAATGCAGTAGTAGCTATACTTATGTTAAACAAAATAGACTTAAAGCTAAAAATGGACAAAGGAGAAAAAGAATATCATTATATAATGACTAAAAGGTCAATACATCAAAAATTTATAACAATTGTAAATGTCTATGCACCCAATGTCAGAGCACCTAATAAATCACATATTAAGAAAAGTAAAAAAGAAATAAACAGCAATACAATAATAATTGGGGTCATTAATTTTTCACTCTCAATGATAGATCATCTAGACAGAAATCCAATAAGAAAACAGTGAATTTGAACAATACTATAGACTAAAGGAACCTAAAAAATATATAAAACATACCACCCAGCAGCATAGAAATACTCATTCTTCTCAAGAGAATGTGTAGGTATTTGTAGAATACACATTATAGTACCAGACAGAACAAATCTAAAAATACTAAAAGAAAAACAAAACCCAAAACTGTATCATATATGTATTCTGACCACAAGGTTATACAATTTCAAATTAATTTTAAAAGCTGAAAAACTTACAAATACATGAAAATGAAAAAATATGAGTTCAAAGAAAGTATTTTATGAACTCATCCTATAAAAAATGCTATGTAACTCACTGCTGAATATCACTATGTTTACTTTTCAAGTGTTCTCCTTTGGAAGATATGCACCAATGCAAGCGCCTAGTTAACCCTTCAAAGCAATTTTAAAACTCTTTTTCTGGAATGACTTTCAGAGTTGTACTCCAAATCTCACAATTAAGTTCACAAACTTGCTACTGTGAGCTTACATTGGCAGCCCCGTACAAACCACTTGGCAAATGTCATAACCTTGCCAATGTTATGACACCTTACCGAATTGTTTGTACAGGGCTGCCAATGTAAGTACACAGTGGCAAGTTTGCAAACTTAATTGTCAAATTTTGGGTATGACAATATCTCTGAGAGTCATTCCAGAAAAAAATATTCCAAAATTGCTTAGAAGGGTGTACTAGGCTCTGGTGTCAGTGCCTATCTTCCAAAAAGAAATACTTTGAAGGTGACCATAGTGATATTTAGCAATGAGGTATGTAGCACTTCTTCTAACAAAAGTTTGTGAAATTAATTTTCTGGGTTGTTCACTCTTGAATAAACAATGGATCAAAGATAAAGCAATATTAAAAAAAATACCATGAGATAAACAAAAATAGAAACACAATACATCAAAACTTAGGAGATCCAGCAAATGCAGCTCTGTGAAAGAAGTTAACAGTGATGTGTACATTAAAATTTAAAAATCTCTGACAGCTAAATTTATACATTAATGAACTAAAAATAAAGCAAACTAAGAACAAAGTTAGTAGAAGGAAATAAATATTAAAATTAAAACAGAAATAAATAAATGAGAATAGAAATACAATATGATTAACTTTTTGATAATTTAGTTCCTTAAAATGATAAGCTGAAAAAATCTATAACTAGACACCCCACAAAAATTCAAATAGATATATATAAAATGAAAAAGGAGATATTACATTAGTTACCACAGGAAAAAAGAGATTATAAGAGACTACTATGAAAAATTACCTGCCGCAAGTTAGACTACTAATAAAAAAATGGATAAATTCCTAGAAACACACAATCCATTAGAGTGAAACCTTAAGAAAGAGAATACCTGTACACACCAATAATGAGTAAGAAGATTAATTCAGTAATAATAACCTCTCAACAGAAGTAACTTAAGAAACATCGTGATTTGACAGGTCTCTCTTGATCTCTACCCTTGAAGTTACAAGTTGAACATCTGTAATTCAACAAAGGACTCTCTACCCAACAAACACCTCTGAGAGATCCACTCATCACTTGCATGTGGCCAAATCAGGAAAAAGAAGGAAGGAGGGAAGAGAGAGTTGTAGAGATGAGGGCTTTCTACAAAGCCCAGAGCTCACTAGACCTTGGGAGAGTAAATACTTGAGATAGCAGGTACACTGTCTGTGGCCCCCAATGATTTTGCTTGAGTGATCAGTATATAATATGCCTGGGCCTGGGATATGGGCAGAGACCTCTGGGCAAAGATAAAATGCAGAAGTGCTACAAATGTACTCTACTATCCCTCACTGCCAGGAAGACAACAAAGCCAGGGTAACTGGCTGCTTCCTCTCACTTTTCAAGAGCTTGCCTTCTCTACACCCTCCTAGGGTTAGCCATAGGCCCCAGAAATAATTGTAGTAGTGTTAGATCGAAGAGCAGAATATCTACAACATTGTGAACTAGAGAAACAATTTTGAGTGACAGACACTCACGGTGGCTAACCCCAGTGACAAGGGAAGAGATACAAAAGTTAGGCAACTGTGGTCTAGAAGTTGCTATTACTCAGAAAAGAACAAAGACAAACACAGCAGCCTTTTTCACAGTCCATTCCACTCCTACTTTTTTCAGCTGGTTGCAGAGGGCACATCCAGAGCGGCTGAGGCACACAGCTCTGTCTCTGGGCATCACTGATATTTCAGAGGCTAAGAACCTCATCACCCATCACATTCTCCCATGAGGGTGGTATCCTGAGATTTGGTGATCTGGTCACAAAGTAGACATCCACCTCCTCAGAAAATCATATCAACCTGCTGCAGAATTAACTTCTGGAGATGCTTGTGATATAATAAATTACCATGAATAACCAAAGTAAGAAGACAATTCAGAAAGAAAATAAAAAATCTCCAGAAAATAAACTTAAAGACATGGAAATATGTGAATTAAATGGCATATAATTCAAGATGACATTTCTGCAACAGAATTAACAACATGCAAGAAAACCCAGATAGGATATTTAATGAACTTAAAACTAACATAAATAAACAAAATTAATATTTTACCTAAAAGATTGAAAAAATTTCTAAAGGTAAAAAACTCAATAAAAAGCATGAAAAATGAAATAGTGAGCTTAGAAAATAGAGCTGACAAGATGAATAAAAGAATTTGTAATACCGAAGGCAGAAATTTGGAGACATTACAAACAGCGCAGCGTGAAAAATGCTTTTCAAAATCTCTCCTGAAAATGTCAATACATTGAACAGATGTAATTGAACAAAGAATTTCTTATGCAGTAAATACAAATCTAAGAGATTCATACATTGAAACTTCTTAATGTGGGTTAATCAGAGGAAACAGGAAAAGAGTAAAGAAGAAAGTGTATAGGTAGGGGCTGTGGGAGGCAGCCTGGAGTCACTGCAGTGCTGGGGGAAGAGAGGATTGATACCACAGTTGCAATTTCGGTAGCCCCAGCAATCCTAGCTGAGAGATCAGCATGTAATATAGCTGAATCCATCAATTAAGGCAGAGAAATTAGGGCAAAATCTTAATACATAAGTGGGATAGCCCTCAGTGCTATCCGGGTCAAGCAAAATACAAAGACAGAGTGTGACTGCCTCCCAACCCTACCAGAACTTGCCTTATTCATACAGATGCAGTGATTCAGTGAGCTCTAAAAAACTGTGGTATCATCTAAATATAAAGCACAATATCAGAGGATAATTAGAGAGATTTAAAGACAAGCAGATACAAAGTCTGGCTAATTCCAATTAAAGAGAAGGAACTGTAAGGGAGAGACAGCTGAGGTTTGGCAGTTGGCATTGCTTGGAGGGAAAAAAAAAACCAAACACCTGCCGCTTCAACCATCTCATCCTGCTGCAAGCTTTTATGGCTGATTGCAGCAGAGTAACCCATGTCTGCTGAGACACATGAGTTATTCATCTGGCTGGAGGAGGAGCACTGGAGTTTCAAAGTCTCAGAAACCCATTGTGCACCACAACCTCCCATGGGCATGGTGCCTTGAGACTTGTACGACCTGATCACATAAAAGCTCACCTTCACAGCTGTTCCTCTACCACAAAAGAAGCCAGAACAGTGATAATTTCATAAATAAATAAATTACTGCAGTACAAGAGAAAAAATAAAATGCTATAGCTCAGTGCTTTCCAACCTTTTTCCACGTGAGTACCCTTTTACACCCATTTTTATAAATTGTACCCCTTGTTTATAAAACAGCTGTTTTTAAAAACTGATACCTGTGTTCAGTGCCTATCTTAATGTAAAATACTAAAAATGAGGTAATAAGTTAAGAAATAAATATTACTACACAATAAGTGCAAACCACAGACTTAATTTTATAATATTCATAACAGTTGAATATTGATAATGATAATCCCATATTTAATAAACTTTCAATTTATTATTAATACTATTTATTTGTGTTATTTGAAAAGTCTATAATAATTGTTATGCATATCAGTAGTCAGTTGAAATATTGTTAGTGAGATCATTAAGCTCACTTTGATGCACTTAGTTTTTTGAAATCAGGCTCAAAATATGCAAGATACACTCTTAAATCTGGACTTGCAGTACTTCTTTTTTATGAAGGTGTAAGATGAAAAAGCTCTGTCCACTAGTTCAGTGTTAGTAAATGGCTAGAGGTATTTGAATGCCTTCTCACTGAGCTGTTCTCATTCCAGAAGGTAAGAGGATGCTCTTTTAAAACAATCAGAATTTAAATAAAAATCAGTTAAAAGTTTGAGTAACTGCTTTTTTTCATTAACTGATAGTTTAGCTTCTTTGAAGAATTCTTCACTGAAGGGATCTGCAATCTAGTTGTTTTCTACTCCAAGTTGAGGGAAGTAGTATAAAAGATACTTTCAGACCTTTCAAGTGACTTACAATATTAATGTTCTCGTTTAAGATAGGTGCAAGTAATTCTCAGATAAGGTGTTGTGCAGAGTTTCAAAAACTTCAGGCTGACCACTTTCAATACATACTTTCCAAAAGTTCAGTTTTTAAATCATTGATTCAATTCTGTTGGTTACTTTGAATATAGTGATTAAGGTATTTTTAAATCCCAAGTTGAGTTTATTTATTAAAAAACACTTGATAAATATGCAAAACTTTGAAGCCAATCATTGTCCTGAAATATTGGAACAAGATAAAAATTATGGTCTTAAAAAATACCTGGACTTCATGTCTAAGTTCAAACAGTCATGTAAGTACTTTGTCATGAGATAGTCACCTTACCTACATATGCAATAGTAATGTGCTGTGAATGATCATTTTTTCACACAGCACTTTAAACAATCTAGAGTTTCTTTTTTGTGACTTAATAAAATTTACAACTTTGAGAGTCTCATGAAGAACATTTTTCAGTTCACTAGGAAGAGACTTAGATGGTAGACTTTGTGTATGAATACAGCAGTGAGTTCATGATACATTGGAAGTTACTTCTTTAATTTGACCATGTAGGCCTATAAAACAACCTTACATAGGCTTGCATATGTTAGTGCATACACCACAACAATTTGGCTAACTAATATCCTTATCAATGAAATAACCATTGATTACATTATAAATATCCTCACCTGTGTTATGCTCTGTCAATGGGTAACAAAGCAATAGGTTTTCCTCTATTTCATTACCTACCAAGTATGTCACAATGATTAACAAAATAGATAAATCAGCAACCTCTACACTTTTATCAAACTGGATCGAAAATAATTTACTGTTTCTAATTCTACTACTATAGCTTCAACATTGTCAGATATTTTCTGAATCCATTGAGACATTGTATTATTTTCAAAATATATAGTAGTGATTTTGTGAACATGTTCTTTCACAAAAATACAAAAATCAGTATCCTTAATACAAGAAAAAAATGAAATATTCAGCTATGATGTGGTATTTACCACATTTAGCTATGCTATAATAAATATGGTATGAAGTCTCAAAAGCATTCTCATTGTTTCTCTTTCCTGACATCATGTATGAAGTAACATTTGGTAACTTTTCTAAGTGCCAAAAATAATGTAGTTCTTTGTTTTTATACATTGGGTATTCAGTTTCTAAATGTCACATGAATAGAGATAGTTTCATGCAACTGTTGGATAGTATTTCTCCACAGACAACGCACAAAGACTAGGACAGTCTTCATCACTTACAAATGAAAACCCATATTAAATATACTTTTCAGAGTATTTTATTTTCTTCTGTGTAGTGTTATATCTGTTGCATACACCTTTTTACTAACTCTGCTGTGAGTGTACTCATAGTTGTGGACACATGTTGAGAAGTATTTGGCAATGGTTATAATTTACATCAAGTTTTGTTTTTTTTTTAATTGTTCCTGTTTTCAACCACTGATCTATAAATGACACACTTAAAAATAACTGACTATAATAACTAAAACTATGTTAACCTTTAAGTAAAAATCTACTTGAAAAGAATCAGGATTAAAGACAACACATTGAGGAGGAGAACAGATGGCAGATTAAGTGGATGCAGTGTCCACAGCCTCACCAGGTCTCCTAAGTGTTGCAGATAAATAGAAAAATGGTTGGGCTTGGGAAACATCAGAGAACTGAAGGAACAGAGCCCAAACAGCTGAGAAACAAGCAAGGGAACTCAGTAGAGACCAGAAGGTAGGACAAAGAAAAAAAGCCAGGTGGCCCCAGGTCCACTCTGGGAGGGATACCTTGGGACTAGGATCTCCCAAGAGGATTGAGGAGTGCTGGGCAAATGCTGAGCTCTCCCAGCCTGGGAACCCTGTACAAGAAAGAAATAATTTAGTTTAATCTTGTTACATCTGGCTGGGAGAATCAGCAAGACTTTTATTTGTCTGTATTGGTGGTACAAAGATTGGCTAGAAATTCAGATGCTCTTCAGTTGGTTGCATGAATAGACCCAACAGATTGTCAGAGCTCACCTGGTGTTCAGTGAAAAGGCAGGATCTGGAGTTCCCTGGTGGTGTAGTGGCTAGGCTTCGGCGCTGTCAATGCTATGGTCTGGGTTCGATCCCCAGTCAGGGAACTACCCACATGAAAAAAAAGAAAAGGCAGCATCTCTGGAGGTGCCTTGAGTGCACAGGGAGGTGTTGAGCTGTGAGGTTTTCATACGGGGGGCCAGAGGGTTTAATTGTTTTAGTGCAGAGTTCACCCCACGAGTAACCCAAAGAAAGATCCCATTTTATTTCCTATGTTAAATTCTCCCCCAAAAAGCTAACTCTGAGACCACAATGGTCTAACAAAGTCAGTGCAGGTGCATTATATCAGATACTCAACCAATTATCTCACTCAATACAAATTAAACTACATATCCCAGAGTGCTTTAGGCTGCCAAGCACCCAACTTCCTCCCTGCTAGCTGTGAAAACTGGTCTTACAGGTTTTTAGCACAGAGGCACTCAAGTTAAAAACCAGATTAAAGTGAAGCTGTAGGCTGCTGGGGCAAAGCTGCAGGACTCTAAGAATAATTTTCTTTGAAGCACAAGTGCCCTAGAGTTTCACACAGTTTACCTAGGGCTTTGCCCTGCCCACTCAGTTGGACACCCAGAGTAGCTGAGTGATCACTCCCATCCTACTAGTGGGAGAAGACTTATTTTCCGTGTTTTTCAGGAGCATCTGTCTGAAGCTGCCTGGGAAACTCACAGTGCGACTTTGCCACCACTCGACCCCCAGAGTAGCTAACTGTGTGCTGCAAGTTGCAGATCATGGGGCTCTTACAAATTTTTTTTTGTATATTTGTTTGTATGTTTGTTTCTTGACTTTTTCTTTTAAAAAGCTACCATAGGCACCTTAGAGTTTTGCCCTGTCAATTCGGAGGCACTCTCAGTGGATGAGTGATCAGTTCCACCTTACTAATGAGGCAAGACTTGCAAACCTCAGCAGGAGTGGTTTTGGCAGAAGACTAGAAAAATTTTGGTATTACTCTGTACAGACTGGGGAGCTTCTGGTGTTATTCAGCTACTCCCCTCAGGCAGTCAGCAGTGTAGTATAAGTGGGATACCACTCAACTACAACTTTAGAAAACTACAACACACTCAAGGGACAATCCTAGATAACATACAAAGAAGATCAGAGAGATTGCACCATTGGCCACACAGGACACATATTACATAAGGGCACTAAGAAAAGACCAAGAGATATACCTACTACAAAGAAGTAACACAGAGAAGAAACAAAAATAAGGAGACAGAGAAACACATCTCAAATAAAGAAACAAAAGAAACCTCCAAAAATAAAATTAAATAAAATGGAGGCAGTCAACCTACCAGAGCAAGAGTTTAGAACACAGGTTATAAGAATGTTTAAGAAACTTACTGAAAATTTCAACGAAGAGATAACAACAATAAAAAAGGATATAGAAACCATAAACATAAAATTAATCAGAAATAAAAAAATACAATAACTGAAGTGAAATATTCAGTAATAGAAATAAATAAAGATTAAACTAAGCAAAATTTTGAATCAGGAATCTGAAAGACAAAGTAGCAGAAAATACTCAAATGGAAGATCAAAGAGAAAAAATAATTTACAAAATAAAGATAGCCTGAGAGGTCTCTGAAACAACATCAAACATAACAACATTTGAATCATGGGGGTACCAGAATAAGAAGAGTTGGAGAAAGAAATTGAGAACCTATTTGAACAAATTATGACTGAAAGCTTTACTAACCTGGCAAAAGAAATAGACACATAAGCCCAGGATGTGCAGAGAGTCCCAATCAAGATAAATCCAAACAAGCCCACACCAAAACACATCCTAATTAAAATGACAAAGGTTTAAAAAAGAGAGAATTTTAAAAGCTGCAAGGAAAAGACAACTACTTTCATTTAAGAAATATTCCATTAGACTATCATGGATTTCTCAATGGAAATTTTGAAGCTTGAAGAGAGTGGCAAGAAATATTTAGAGTAATAGAAAACAAGAGCCTACAACCAAGACTACTCTACCCAGCAAGGCTATCATTTAAAATTCAAGGAGATGTACAGAACTTTTTAGATAAGAAAAAGCCAAAGGAGCTCATGTTCACCAAGCTAGCATTACAAGAAATGCTAAAGGGCCTTTTTTAAGCAGAAGAAAAGAGAAATCAATAAAACAAAATAAAGAATGTGAAAAATAGCATGATGATGAATACACGCCTATCAATAATCACTTTAAATATAAATGGACAAAGTGCTTCAATCAAAGGACATAAGGTAGCTGAATGGATAAAAAAGCAAGACCCAAGCACATATTGTGTAGAAGAGACTGACCTCAGAAAGAAAGACACACACAGAATGAGAATAAAGAGATGAAAAGGGATATTTCATACAAATAAAAATGAGAAAAAAGCTGAGGTAGCAATATTTATATAAAAAAACTTTAAAACAAAGATTATTACAGAAGACAAAGAATAATACTGCATGGTTATAGAGGAATAAATCCAACAAGAGATCATAACTCTTAAAAATATATGTACACAAGATAGGAGCACCTAAATACATAAAGCAAATATTGACTAAAATAAAGGCAGACATCAGTAGTAACAAAATGATAGTAGGAAACTTTAACACCCCACTGACACCAGTAGGCAGATCTTCCAGGTAGAAAATCAAAATGAATATGATAATCTTAAATGACACACAGTACCAGATAGATTTAATTGATAATTTTAGAGCATTACATTTCAAAGCAGCAGAATGCACATTCTTTTCAAGTGCTCATGGAACATTTTCAAAGATAGACCACATGTTAGGTCACAAAAAATACCTCAACACATTTCAGAAAATTTAAATTATATCAAACCTCCTGTCTGACCACAACAGTATGAAACTAGAAATCAATTACAAGAAAAAATTAAAAAACACACAAAAACATGAAGTCTAAACAATATGCTACTAAACAATGAATAGGTCAGCAGTGAGATAAAGGAAGAAATCCAAAGGTACCTTGAAAAAAATGAGAACAAAAACACAACTACCCAAAATTTATGGGACACAGCAAAAGCAGTACTGAGAGAAAAATTCATAGCAATGCAGGCCTACTAAAGAAATGAGAAAATTCTTAAACAGTTTAATTTTACAACTAAGGAAACAGGAAAAAGAACAGCAAACAAAATCCAAAATGAGTACAAGTAAGGAAATAATACAAATCAGAGTGGAAATAAAAAAAATTGAGGCTATGATGACAACAACAACAACAACAACAAAACAGTGAAACAAAGAACTGGTTCTTGGAAAAGATAAACAAAGTTGACAAACCTTTAACCAGACTCCTGAAGGAAAAAAAAGAGTGAAGACCCAAATAAATAAAATCAGAAATGAATGAAGAGAAATAACAACAGACACCACAGAGATACAAGTAATTGTAAGGAAATACTATGAACAATAAGAGGCCAACAAATTAGACAATCTGGAATAAATGGATAGATTATTAGAAACACACAGACTTCCAACGTTAAATCAAGAAGAAACAGGAAATCAAAACAGACCAATTACTAACAATGAAATTGAATAAGCAGTCAACAAGCTTTCAACAAACAAAAGTCCTGAACCATATGGCTTCACAGGTGAATTTTACCAAACAGTCGAAGAAGAATTAAAACCTATTCTCCTCAAAATATTTTAAAAAACCCAGCAAGAGAGCATAATCCCAGACTCATTTTATGAGGCCACCATTTCCCTGATTCCAAAACCAAATAACGACACTACAAAAAAAGCCCAATATCCCTAGTGAACATAGATGCATAAATTCTCAACAAAGAATTGTATGCCTGAAACCTATGTAATCCTTGCTAACAGATGTCACCCCAATAAAAAAAATTAGCA
>PVJL010012447.1:0-37093 GCA_004026885.1 Lyroderma lyra | reverse complement strand
TCGAAAATTATTTGTCCATAAATTTGTGGGTTTATTTCTGGGTTTTCAGTTCTATTCCATTGGTCTCTATTTCTGTTCTTCTGCCAGTACCAAGCTGTTTTGACTATTGATGCTTTGTAATATAAATAGAAGTCAGGAAGTGTAATGCCACCAGCCTTATTCTTTTTATGTAGTATTGCTTTGGCAATTCAAGGTCTTTGATGGTTCCATATAAATTTACTAATTCTTTTATCTATTTCAGAAAAGTATGATGGTGGGATTTTGATGGGTATTGCATTAAATCTGTAGATTGCTTTGGGCAGAATGGCCATTTTAACAATGTTACGTCTTCCTATCCATGAACAGGGGATGTTTTTCCACCTATTAAAGTCTGTTTCAATTTCTTTCAAAATTGTCTTATAGTTTTCCTTGTATAAGTCTGTCATGTTCCTCGTGAAGTTAATTCCCAAGTATTTCATTCTTTTTGTTGTGATAGCAAAGGGAATTGACTCCCTCATTTCTTTTTCTGTGGATTCGTTGTTTGTATATAAGAATGCTGTTGATTTTTGTACATTGATTTTGTATCCTGCGACTTTACTATACTCATTTATTGTTTCTAATAGTTTCCTGGTGGAATCTTTGGAATTTTTTATATAAAGGATCATGTCATCTACAAATAGTGACACTTTGACCTCTTCTTTTCCAATTTGGATAACTTTGAGTCTTTTCTCTTGCCTGATTGCTGTGGCTAGAACTTCCAGTACTATATTAAATAGCAGTGGTGACAGGGAGCATCCCTCTCTTGTTCCTGATTTTAGGGGAATAGGCTTCAGCTTTTCCCCATTCAGTATGATGTTAGCCGAGGGCTTGTCATATATGGCCTTTATTATGTTGAGATACTTTCCTTCTATAACTATTTTATTTAGTGTTTTGATCATAAATGGATGCTGTATCTTGTCGAAAGCTTTTTCTGCATCAATTCAAATGACCATATGGTCTTTATCCTTGATTTTGTATATGTGGTGTATCACATTAATTGATTTTTGTATGTTGAACCATCCTTGTGATCCTGGGATGAATCCTGATCTTTTGGATGCATTGTTGTATTCTGTTTGCTAATATTTTGTTTAGAATTTTTGCATCTGTGTTCATCAGAGATATTGGTCTATAGTTTTCTTTCTTCGTGTTGTCTTTGCCAGGCTTTGGTATTAGAGTAATGTTGGCCTCATAGAACGAGTTAGGAAGTATTGATTCCTCTTCAATTTTTTGGAAGAGTCTGAGGAGGATCGGTGTTAATTCTTCTTTGAATGCTTGGTAAAACTCATTGGTGAAACCATCTGGTCCAGGGCTTTTGCCTTTAGGGAGATATGGATAGTCGTTTTAATCTCTTCACTATTAATTGGTCTATTTAGATTATGCAGTTCTTCTTGGTTCAATCTAGGTAGGCTATAAGTTTCTAGAAACTTGTCCATTTCTTCTAAGTTGTTAAATTTCGTGGCATAAAGTCCTTCATAATATTTTCTTATACTCCTTTGTATTTCTGTGGTATCAGTGGTAATTTCTCCCCTTTCATTTCTAATTTTGGATATTTGTGTCCTTTCCTTTCGTCCTTTGATTAGATTCACCAGGGGTTTGTCAATTTTGTTGACTTTCTCGAAGAACCTGCTCTTCGTAATATTAATTTTTTCTCCTGTCCTTCTGTTCTCTAATTGGATTAGCTCTGCTTTAATTTTTATTATTTCTTTCCTTCTGCTGACTTTGCATTTTGTCTGCTCTTCTTTTTAGAGTTCTTTAAGATGGGATGTTAAGTTGTTTTCTTGTGATTTTTCTTGATTCTTAAGATAGGCCAGTAGTGATATAAATTTCCCTCTTACTACCACTTTCGCTGTGTCCCAATAATTTTGATACATTGTATTTTCAATGTCATTAGTTTTTATATATTTTTTAGTCTCATCTTTTATTTGTTCTTTTATCAGGTCCTATTTTAATAAGCTGTTGTTTTATCTCCATGTATATGTGTTTCTTTCTGCTTTCCTTTTACAGTTGATCTCCAATTTCAAAGCTTTGTGGTCTGAGAATACACTTGGTATGATTTCGATCTTCTTGAATTTGCTGAAGCTACTTTTGTGTCCCAGCATATAGTCTATCCTTGAGAGTGTTTCATGTTCACTAGAAAAGAAGGAATAGTCTCTTTTTGCTGGATGAAGTGTCCTGCAAATGTCAATTATGTCCAATTGCTGTAATGTGTCATTTAGAGCTGTTGTTTCCTTATTTATTTTCTGTTTGGATGATCTGTCCATGGCTGTTGGCGGGGTGTTTAATTCTCCCACAATGATTGTGTGTTCATCAGTTTCTCCTTTTAAATCTGTTAGTAGTTTTTCTGTATATTTTGTTGCATCCTGCTTGGGAGCATATATATTAATTAATGTCAAGTCTTCTTGTTGTTGTATTGTGCCTTTTATCATTATGTAATGTCCATCTTTGTCTTTTACTATCTTTTTTAACCTGAAGTTTATGTCATATCAGTATGGCAACTCCTGCTTTTCTCTGGTTACCATTTGCTTGAAGTATTGTTTCCCATCCTTTCACTCTGAGTCTGTGTTTTTCCTTATGGCTAAGGTGAGATACTTGGAGACAGCATATGAATGGGTTCTGTTTTTTAATCCAGGCTGCTACTCTGTGTCTTTTTATTGGTGAGTTCAGTCCATTAACATTTATAGTGATGATCCATATGTGAAGATTTCTTGTCATCATTAATAATTTCTTTGTTAGTTTTTGTTTTATTTTTGTTTATTTCTTGTTGCCCCAATTTTATTCTATTTTTCCTGATGTTTTGTTTCAAGTCGAAGAGCCTCCTTCAGTATTTCTTGGAGTGCTAGCCTTGTGCTGGCAAATTCCTTCAGCTTCTGTGTGTCTGAGAAGGTCTTTATTCCACCTTCATATGTGAAAGATAATTTTGCTGGATAATTCATTCTTGGCTGGAAGTTTCTCTCTTTCAAAGTTTTGAATATTGGATTCCACTCTCTCCTGTCTTGTAGAGTTTCTGCTGAGAAATCTGATGCCAGCCTGATGGGTTTTCCTCTGAAGGTTATAGTTCTTTTTTCCCTGGTTTCCTTGAGAATTGTCTCTTTGTCTTTAGTTTTGGACATCTTTAGTACCATGTGTCTTGGAGAAGATCTGTTAGGGTCCAGGTATCTAGGGGACCTGTTCTCTTCTTGCACTTGGGGTTCCAGATCTCTCCATAGGTTTGGAAAGCTCTCATCTACTATTTGATTGAGTATGTTCTCTTAGAATGCTCTACCCCTTCTTCTATTCCTATTATCCTGATGTTGTTTTGAGTCGTGGAGTCAGATAGTTCTTGTAGAGTTCTTTCAATCCTTTTGTTTCTGTATTCCCTTTCTTCCTATTTCTTAGCTGTTTCCATGTCCTGATCTTCGATATCACTAATTCTTTCCTCCATCTGGTTGTCCCTGTTTCTTATGGCAGTTATTTCGTTTCTCACTTCTTTTATTGTATTATTTATCTCTCGCGTTTCCATCTCAATCTTCCTTATGTTTTGAATTTCTTTGTTAAATTGTTCCTTTTGTTCATGGAGTTCCTTTTTTATGTCATTCATGTCCTTTTTTATGTTGTTTATTTCAGTCATGGTGCTCTGCCAGTATGTTTTCATTTCTCTCACAGCCTTTAGAATGGCTACTTTAAATTCTCTGTCACTTAATTCAGAAACTTGTGGGTCTAGTTGTCTTGATAAATTTCCTGTTCTTTCTGAGGAGTTTTAGTTTTTAAGGAATTCATCCTGTGTGCTGGGTCTTCATCTTTCACATGTTCAGTAGTGCCCAGGAGCCCAGATTGGTACTTTTGTGGTGTCTTGCTGTAGGGCAGACATGAGGTGGTACTGGGGGGGGCAAGTTTGGAGAGAGAGAGGGGTTGTTTATTTCTTATTTCTGGTCTCCTGCTCCATTTGGAGGCGGTGGACATCTATCATGGTCCCTCCGCTTCCTGTAGTTAGTTAGTTGGTTGGGAAGGTTGCAGGAAAGGAGAGAGGCTAACAAAAGGCACACCAGGGCAGCTCCACCTTCTTCCCTATGCTAGGGAAGCTGGATGATGTGGGCCAAGGCTGCTCCTGCTGACTGGGGTGAATGCTATCAAATCCGCCTTTCTTTCTGGGCCTGCTTCTGTGGCCAAATGTTGGGGCAGAGACTGCAGACTCGCACTGCTTTTAGGACCCAGGGGCGTGCGAACAGGCATGCACACAAGAAAAAAGCTGTCGGTCTGACCCCGAGGTAGGTAGGCAGCCAGCCTGCCTCCACAGCAGGCCTGAAATGGGAGCCGCAGCCCTGTGCAGGAGCCACGCACGCTGTGCCAAGCAGCCAGCTCGCCCCTGCAGCGGGCCGGGACCAGGGACCACAGCCCTGTGCAGGATCTGCGCGGGCCTGTGCTGTGGGTCCCTAGGGAGCCTAGAGCCAAGATGCCATCTCTGCAGTTCAGAGTCCTCACTCTGCCCTGCTACCACTCAAGAGTTCCAGAGGCTGTCTCCCTAGGTCTATCCCCAACTCGCTGCTCCAAATTCCAGCTCCCCAGACCAGCTTCCCAATGGACTCCCACTGTTCTGCTGCTTTGCTAGGACTTTTCCTCTTCTCGCCTCTCGGCTTCTCCCCTCCCATGCACAGCAATCAGCTGTGATCAGGTCCTGTTGTGATCCTTCTTTGCTGCCTCCCCTCTCTCCCACTCACCCCTTACTCTACAAACCTTAGGTTTTTACTTGTAATGTGTGGATGTCTCAGCTGCCATTTTTTTTGTCACCTAGGGTCCTCTTTCATGGCACCTGGGTGCCAAGCAATTGTGTTTTCTGAGAGAGGCTTTAGGGACCTCATCTCCAGTCGCCATTTTGTCCTCCTCTTGTTTTGAGTGTTACCAAATATTTTTTCTGCATCTACAAAGATTTTTTTTAAATTTTCTGTTAATATGGTGAATAAAACTGATAGATTTTGCAAAGGTAAATAATATATTTGTAGAATAAAATTCATAAATCACTATGTATTCTCCTATTTCTTACTAAGGTTAATCTGCTACTATTTTGTGTGAATATAGTAATCTATATTCATAAAATATAATGACATTTAATTTCTTTTATGGTAGTTATCCTTGTCAGATTTTAGTACTAGGCTATACTGAATTTATAAAAAAATTTGGCAAATACTTCCTTTGTTTATATCTTCTGAATGTATCTGTGTAAATATTTTTAGTTTCTTACCTAAATAAACATTTGAAAGAATTCACTAATGAAGCCATGAGATTGAGATTTATTTTGTGGGAATATTATTAACAAATATGTCTTTAAAGAAATTCAGATTATTACTTATTATGTCTTGTTCATCAGCTATGTGCCTGTTTTATTTAAGAATTTTTTTCCATTTTATCCAAATTTTTAAAAGTGCTGGATACTTGTCATAATAACTTTGTATCATCTTGTATGTTCTTTTATCTTTATTATTAGTACTTTCTGTTTTCAATTGATTTAATCTGTGCCTATTTACCTAACTTCTTGAGATAGATACTTAGATACTTCATTTTCAGCTTTTCCACACTAAAACGTGCAAGTATTAATTTCCTATCATTACAATAACAAATTATCACAATTATAGCAGTTGAAAGCAGCATAGATTTATTAGTGACCAAAGGTTTACAATTCTACATTTCTTACTGTTTGCTTTGCCTTGACCATATTTCAGTTAGGCTTCTGTCCTCCTTACAGGCTCCTGAATGCTTACTTTCCCCTAAATCCTGAGCAAACCCTAAAATGTGGGACATGCCCTCTTAATTAGCCTATCCTGAGAATCAGCTAATCAGAGCAGACACACTTTCTGCAAATTTTGTCAATCATGCAGTCTATTCATGCTCTCTCACTTTCCCAACTTCCCCTTTCTTACTGTTTACACCTCCAGATACAGCAGTGGTCCCCAACATTTCTGGCACCAGGGACTGGTTACATGGAAGACAATTTCTTCCATGGATCAAGGGGTGGAGAGGATGGTTTAAGGATGATTCAAGCACATTACTTTTATTGTGTACATTATTTCTATTAACATTGCATTGTAATGTATAATGAAAGAATTATACAATTCATTATAATGCAGAATCAGTGGGAGCTCTGAGCTTAAGTTTTGATATGAGTCTGCAAGCAATTGATTTACTATGGTCTCTGTGCAGTCAAACAACTCTACTAATGTTAATCTGTATTTGCAGCCATTATCCAGCACTAGCATCACTGCCTGAGTTCCACCTCAGATCATCAGGCAATAGATTCTCATAAGGAGCACACAACCTAGATCCTTGTGCAGTTCACAATAGGGTTCATGCTCCAGTGAGAATCTAATGCTGCCACAGATCTGACAGAAGATGAAGATCAGGTGGTAATGGAAGCAATGAGAGGGGCTGTAAATACCAATAAAGCTTCACTGGTTCACCCACTGCTCACCTCCTGCTGTGTGCCTGAGTTCCTTACAGACCACAGACTGATACCAATTTGTGGCCCAGGGTTTAGGGACCCCTGCACTACAGTAAAAAATAATTTTGTTAATCATAAATGCTTCCTCTTCTTCTGTTTCTCTAGAAGAGTAAAACAATGAGACATAATAATATATTTGAGAAAATAATAAATAATAAACATGTATGCATATACAATCCAGGATAAAGCACTATCAATATTGTGGTGCATATCCTATTTGACTGTCATCCTATCCTGATTTTTTCTTTTCCACTACTAATACAGATAAAGCACTAGTATGAATTTGTAAGGTGTCCTTCCACTCCACTACACCACCAGGGAACTCCCTCTGATATTTTTACATATATAACCACAGGAAAGATATACTACACTTTTTCTTTTTTAAATATTATATAGAAGACAAGCTTTATGAATCTTTCTTCAACTTACCCTTTAAAAGTTGTTAATATGTTTGTGAGATTCATCTTTGTCAAAAGGCATTGTAGGTTATTTATTTGCATAGCTGCACAGTATTCTATTATATGAATATGCAACAAATTATTTATCTAGTTTCATATTGATGGGCATTTAATTTATTTCCACTTTAAACAATGATAAATGATTCTAAAGTGACTAGTATTGTTTTTGTTTCTTTTCCTTATGTGGGAGAGATTCTCTATGAGGAATTCTTGGGTTGCACAGTATGGACATTTTTACTCTTCAAGGTATTGATTACTAAATTGCTCTTCAGATAGAATGCACCAACTTACACTTTCATCAGGATTGTATCAGAATATCATTTCCCACATTCTCATCAAATTGGACATTATTATATGTTCTTATTTTACTTTACACACTTCCTATTATATGAGTTGTTATAATAAGGAGTCTATATAATTTTTACTAATCAATGTAACCCCAAAATTTTAACAATAAAAAATAAGCATTTAAGAGTTTTAGAATTTATATGTTTGAAATGAATTTATTCATACCATTGAACAGTAATTCTATATCAGAAATCTATCTTAAGAAAATATTATAAAATCAGGAGGTTGAGGCTGCAGCATGAGAGTTAATGTGACACTAAAGCAGGGGTCCCCAATCCCCAGGCTACTGACTGGTATTGATTGGTCTTTGGCCTGTTAGGAACCAGACCATACAGCAGAGGTGATTGGCAGGAAAAGGATGCTTCATCTGTATTTACAGCTGACCCCATCATTAGCATTATATAACCTGATCTCCATCTCCTGTCATATCCACAGTGGCATTAGATTCACATGGGAGAGTGAACCCTATTGTGAACTACACATGCAAGGGATCAATGTTGTGCACTCATTATGAGAATCTAATTCATAATAATCTGAGGTGGAGCTCAGGCAGTGATGCTAGTGCTGGGGAGCAGCTGCAAATGCAGATTAACATTAGCAGAGAAGGTTGACTGCAGAGAGACCATAATAAATCAATTGCTTGCAGACTCATATCAAAACCCTATTAATGAATGGCAAGTGACAATTAAGCTGCATCTGGTGGCAGGCTTTAAGTCAGAATCCAATACATATTTTAGTTTGCATGTGGCCTGCCCATTATTTTATTTACCACTTCCATTGACACCTATTTCCTGCACTGCTTACTTGACTCAGATGGGACTGTGTAATTGCAGGAAATCAAGCACAGGGATCCCACTGATTCTGCATTATGGTGAGTTGTATAATTATTTAATTACATATTACAATGTAATAATAATAGACATGAGGTGCATAGTAAATGTAATGAGCTTTAATCATCCAGGAACCATGCCCCTTCCCCTGGTCTGTGGGAAAATTGTCTTCCACAAAACTGGTCTCTAGTGCCAAGATGTTTGGGGACTGTTGCTCTAGTTGTTCTCTGTCCTTTTAATCACTCACACACATGCACACTTACATATGAGGTTCTTTCTGTGGATGAAGCAATATTCAACCACTCATGGCTGACAACCACTTGTGACTGCTAGAGCTAAGGCAATCTACATGATCAAAATAGTTATGTATATAAAAATACTCTGAGTGGTTTGCCATGATAGGGGAGCATAGATAACTTTCTTTTAAATGCTTTCCACAGTTTGTAACCAAGGAAATGGTGATTTGTATTACTTTATACATTTTAATAATAAAAATATATGTGTGTATATATATATATATATATATATATATATATTCATTCTGTTTATACAAATGCATACAAATATACACAGAGTAACCCAAAAGTAGGTGTACAGTTGAATGAATTAAATTTATCACAACAGACCAGAATTTGTCTGGCACTGTGGACATCTTTGAAGAATGTTGCAAGGTTAACATTTTGAGCTCCTACAAGATAAAACAGTGTTAAACAAATGTGAATGTAATAAACAATGTAATAAAATATACTGTATACACACACAGGGTGACCCATGTATGTGTGTATAATATACAATATATAATACATAATATGTTATGTATTACATAATATTATATAATATATAGTATCATATACTTTATATTGTATATTATATATATTGGCTGTCCAGAAAATATTCAGTCAATTAATATGGAAAATAAAGACATTAATTGTGGGGATGGTCGACACAAGGAATGAGACTCAAAACTTTGTAAGTATAGAGAAATCAGAGAGGAACACTCAAAGGAGAAAATGCCCTGAGATTTCTCCAGTCCTCAGGTTTATTATCCAAGAACAATAGAACAATAGAAGTGCAGGAGTAAGTGAATTTTGTTTTTAATTATTAACATCTTGTTTTGTACCCGTAGGGAAACATTTGCCTTGGGATCTGAGTTCTAGCAAGTAAGCACTGGGACTGTTTGCAATCTGGTGCTAATCCTAACCACATCTGCATACCTGAAGGCTTTGCCTCAGGAGCATTTAGATACTTATTCTAATCCTATACAACATGTCCCACCTTTTTGTTTTTTTAATAGGGAAAAGGCATCTGCAGTAAATAGTGGGGCAGGGGAGTATGTTCACGTAGAGTTCACAGTGGGAAAACCAATGGGTATGATGGTGCAGCTGGGAGATAGGTTTCAGCATGGGGTATTCAACCAAAGAAATGACATAAACCTTGTATTCTGGAAAAAAAGACAAGGAACAGAATGATAAGTATTGTTCAAAGGGTCCAGGTTCGAAACTGGAGAACCAATTGTTAGGATTTAGCCATGAGGCCAGGTCATTTAATTGGGAAACAGCTAAATTTTTAGCTTCTTCTTGGAGTTGTTTAATTTGTTTTTGTAATCATAACTGAAGTACAGAAATGTCCTTTTCAAGGGGATTATGAAAAATAGTTTGGAGATTACATTGAATGTCTGTCTGTCCAGTTACTGGAGCCATTAACAGGAAGTGAGTGACACACATAGACTGAAATTCAGCATCACAGAGAAGTGATTGTCGAGTCCAAAGGGCTTGTTATCTTTTGCCCACAAAAAGAACTGCAGCCTCAAGGGCATTTAGTCATTGCTGTATTTCCTGATCAATCAGGGTTTGAAATTCCAATTTGTCCATGACATTTTGTAAATATGCATTAACTTTTTGGGGAGTATGAATAGAAGTTGGCAAGGCAACAGCTGCAGTGGCTGCTGCTGCAGCTAAAGCAGTGGCAGCGATAAAGGAAGCAATCAAAATCCCAAGAAATCTTCTGGTACAAATTTTGGATAAAGCTGAAGTAATTTGTTGTAAGGTAGAATTGCCTGACCGTGGGTGAGTTAGATTAACAAGGACCCATATTTCAGCTCTTTGGTGCAATATAAATATAGAGGTCAGAAAAATTGTGGGTAGAAAGGGAAGGTGTTAAGTAAGAATGATTAGCATAAAGGATTAACTGAAATCCTTGGGTAAATTTTGTACCAACTAAATGCCAAAGTACCAACTAAAATATAAGGTTGGTAGTACAGATTAGGATATCAGAGGAAGAATCATTAATGATCCAATGAATCATGTCTGAAGTTTGATAGTGACTCCGTTGTAGGTTATGGGAAAAAAGGGAAGACCAAATCACTATAACTGGGTTTTTATGGGAGAGTAGGCACCACTGGCGTTGTAGAGGGATACAATTTTGTGTAGACACTGAGTTGGCAAGGCAAAAAGGGAAATCTCCAGAGGTGAGCATCCAATTTTTATTCAGGAGGTGCCAGTAAGATGTATAAGTGGCAGAGCTGCAAGGATTTGGGCAGGGATCCAAGGATTGCCAAAGCCATCAGTCCATTCCTTCCCAATTATCTAATTTAAAACTCCCTTATTTGGGATACCATGGACATTATCTGATATGGGTCAAATAAAGCACCCATCCCACCACTTCACTAAAGACTCCTGTTCATGTTCTTTAGCTCTCAGTTTCACCTTTTTCCTAGACCGTAGCCTTAATCACCCTCTCAATCAATTTTCCTTTAACTCTAGTTTAAACAACAGATTGCTCCTAACTTGAATCATGGAATGTCTTCTTCCTGCCTCCTGCTTTAGACAATTACCCCAAAACTTAAACAACACACTTTTACCCCATATCTCCTGGATGTCCTTTGCCTCGGTTTGAGCTAATGATTCAGAGAAGAACTTGTAACTTGTGTTTGCTAATAGTATTCCCTAAATGTCCCATCTCCAGCCCTGGTTAGCCATCCTAAAATTTGTGATATGTAATAATAAAACTTTACTTAGCTGGATATGCTAGATTTTAGGTAATCATCCTTGTGTTTGTGAATCTGTGTTTGTTAATTGTATCATCCCCAGGCCATTCCAGGATAGGCAGTCGCACCTGGGTGGCCAATGGAGACCAAAATCAGCAGGATGCAGACACCAAAGGGGTAAACAAATCTTCTGTAGTCACCCTGTAGTGATGGCTTTGAAACCTACATTTAGGGCCAAAGCTTTTGACTTACTAACTGGGTCTGGTTCTCCTTATCTAGGGATGTTTGGAATGCAGATGTCACCTGGCAAGGCTTCCAGCCCATCTCAACCAAAGGAGTCAACATGGCGGATCTCACCCTTTAGATCAGATAGGGCGAGAGCTCTGTGGATCCCCAATAGGTTGGGACAATGGCCACCTTGAGCAGGAAGCAGATATAGAAGATGAGACCTTCAGCCCCTCAGCTTCTTATAAAGATTTGTGGGGATCACGTCTTTCAAGAAAATGTGGGGAAGGCAGACAGAATAGGGGTATCTTGGGACCCCTCCCATGAGACTCACCCTGTTGGAATAGTTGCCACTGCCCTGATACCACCCTCTCTCTAGTAATCCCTGGTCCCAAGATAGGACAATCACAGGAGGTAATTAAATTTGTAAAGGAGACAGGAACAATAAAAGAAAGGTGATGTCGCCGGCTTGTCAATCAGACTTGTCAATCAAGAGACTCCATGCCCAGAGGTGTCTCCCCTGAAGACACAGAAGAAAATACAAGTACCAAAGCCTCATTAATTGGGGCTCTTGAGCCATTCTCCTTGCTCAAGCCCACTCCTACCTCTTTGGAGTGTACTTTCTCTTCAATAAATTATCTCTGTTTCACCTCTTTTGTGTGTGTCTCATTCAATTCTTTGCTCAAGATACCAAGAACCTGGACATTGTGTCGAAGAGGACACCCCATTTTCCAGTAACATATCTACATACATAAAAATTCAGGAAGTTGTTGGTCAGAATAATTTTTACAGCCTGCTGCATGAAGCAGACTCACTCTTAAGTTGAAAAAAGATGATCTTTTTAAGGTTTAGAAAGTGAAAGTCCCATAGTTAGAAAATCAAGAACATAGAAAAGTTCCTGTCCTTCTAAAGCAGTGGTTCTCAACCTTCCTAATACTATGACCCTTTAATACAGTTCCTCATGTTGTGGTCACCCCCCATAAAAGTACTTTCATTGCTACCTCATAACTGGAATTTTGCTACTGTTATGAATCATAATGTAAGTATCTGATATGTGTTTTCCTATGGTCTTAGGTGACTCCTGTGAAAGGGTCATTCGATCCCCAAAGAGGTAACAACCCACAGGTTGAGAACCGCTGCTCTAAAGTATTCGATCTTGGTGGAAGTAAGGAAAAGTTCCCTACTTTTGTCCCTTACAGAGGTGAGTGGATGTCCAAAATTCCCTGATTGCCTTCCTGAGATCACTTAACAATGTTGCAAAGACAAGAATCCTCACATGGGGCACCAGTTGTGGGGATGGTTGACACAAGAAATGAAACTCAACACTCCATGAGTAGAGAGAAAACAGAGTAGCTCTTGAAGGAGAAAACTCCCCGAGGTTCCTCCAGTCCTCAGTTTTTATTATCCAACAACAAGAGAACAATGGAATGCAGGAGTGAGTTCTGTTTTTAGTCATTAACATCTTGTTTTGTACCCCTAGGGAATAACTTGCCTTGGGACCCGAGTTCTATAATGTAGGCACTGGGACTGTTTGCAATCTGGTGCCAGTCCTAACCACATCTTCATACTTCAAGGCTTTGGCCTTGGGGGCTCTTGGATGTTTATTCTAACCCTATACTACAATTAATGACTAGATTTTTCTCAGGCAGCCCTCACACACACACACACACACACACACACACACACACACACACACATACCTATATGTCAGACAATTAATTTCTCAAACTTATCCTAGCTGAAGTGTCACACCTTACCAAGTCGTTCGCACAGTGCTGCCAACATAAGTGCACTGTGACAACTCCCAAACTTAATTGTCAGTTTTTAGGGATGAGGGCAGCTCTGATGGTCACTCCAAAAAAAGTTTCAAAATTTCTTTGAAGGGTGGACTAAGTGCTGGCATCAGTGCATACCTTCCCAGGGGAGTACTTGGAAGGTTACCAGTGATATTCAGCAAATACACACACACACACACACAGACACACACACACACACGTATGTATATATGTATAAACACTTTTCTTAGGATGAGCTCATGAAATTAATTTTTGAGTCTCCTTATATATATAATGTATCTGAAATCAAAAGTTCATCATAGTAGTTACATTTGGACAAGAATCCCCTTTTTAGCTGTGAATATAAGTAAGAATTAAGCCATCACCCAAAAAGCAGAGGGGAAGCTTCCATAGGTCAATTTCATTTTAATCTAAATGACATTAACATGTTAACTCACCATTAATCATTGAGGATGTTTTCATGTCATATCAAATTGCACTAAAATACTTTATACAATAATTTGTGTTCTTGTGGCAAATGCAAATTATTAGCATTTCAGTGGCTTAAAAAAAACCAAGATTTTGTGTGACAAAATAAAATTTGAATAGTTAATGATAACAGAATAAAAAAATTAGAAAATTATTAAAGCACCTCTATTTCTTTGTATGTAAGGGCTTATTTCTTGATTAAAATTTACCATAACATAGAGCTACTCTTGTTCAGATTGCTTCCCTGCTGTGAAGTGGAATGCTTATGCAACATGAGTCCACTTCTGATGTGGGTCAAACAAAGGAGCCATCTCCCCACCTCACTATAGACTCCTTTTCCTTGTTCTTTAGCTCTCAGTTTCACCTATTTTTAAGCCCAAAGTCTTAATTGCCTCCTTGATCATTTTTCCCTGGTCCTTCACCTTGAGCAACAGACTGTCCTCCATAGATAATTTCTTTGAAACTTGTAACTCATGTCTCCAGCTTGCTGATTACAATCCCTCTAAGCAAACACCCCTTCAAGGCCTTTCTGGACCTGGACAGTGATAAATTCAATATAGAATGGCTCTTTCTCTGCCATCTTCTCCTTCTCTTCCTGGACCATACTATGATTTAACATTAACCTAGGAGAACAAGAGTTAGTTCAGGAAAACAGGATACTATGATTTAACATTAACCTAGGAGACAGTTAATACGGGAACAGAAATTGGGCTTGGGAAACTGAAACCTACCTTAGCTCTTACTGTAACTGGGACAATTGAGAACTATGCTTGACTAATCAATAATAATCACCTGGACAATTAAATTCTATGCTTGACAGATCAGTAGTGACCACCTCGGTTTCCTTCTACATGTTGCCTAGCAACCTCTTCTACCTATATACGTTCACCCCCCAACAGCCAGAGCTGCTGCTCTCCCATTGTGAGGCAGACCAACAGCTTTTTCCCCAATAAAACTTGTCACTGCCACTCCATGTTTCAGCTCATTTCTCTCAGACAGGTGAAACACCTGAATGACCAGCAGGCCAGAAGTCAACAGGTCACAGGCTCAGTGGACTTTCCATGTCGAAACCACCCATTGACAGGGGTTTTGAGACCTATTTCTTGGGTCAATGCTTTCTAAACTATTAAATAAATTAATTTTTCCTCATCCAGGGACGATTAGGATACATATGATACCCCAACAAGGCTTACAGTCCATCCCAACCAGTCAATATGGCAGATCTTGAGACCCCTTCCCCTTTTAGATCAGAGAGCATGAGAGCTCCATGGATCCCCAATAGGTAGGGACAATGACCATTCTCAGCAAGAAAAAGATATAGAAGATGATACCCCCAGTCCCTCAGCTTCTCATAAAGATTTGTGGGGATCACGTCTCTAAAGAGAATGTGAAGAAGGCAGATAGAATAGGGGGGATCTTGGGACCTCTCCCATGAGACTCATCCTGATGGAATAGTCACTGCCTTGATACTAACTACCCTTTCACTAGTAATCCCTGCCCCAGGCTAGGCAGTCACAGGAGGAAGTTCCAGGCAAATACAAGGAAGTTAGAGGGCACAAGAAGCCCACCAGTTTGAGCCATTTCCTAACACCTGCACAGTAAGAGCTACAACGACCTTCATTTCACCTGGACCTCATTATATCATCATTGTAATATCTTACATATGCCCAGAAGTTCATTCATATCATTTTAATAGATTGAACTCTGGGAGAGAACACGCGCTGTTAGAAGGGGTGATGTATTAGGTGCCACGTCAAACAAGGTTGTCTATTAAGAGGCCCCACACCCATATGCACATAACTCTTTACAACCAAAGAAAATGAAAGTACCAAAGCATCGTTAATTGGGGCTCTTGAGCCATTTTCCTGTTCAAGTCCACTCCTATCTCTTAGGAGTGTAATTTCTTTCAATAAACTATCTCTGATTCACCTCTACACTTTGGTGTGTGTTTCATTCATTTTTTTTGCTCGAGATACCAAAGACCTGGACACTGCACAGAGGAGTACACTCCATTTCCTGGTAACACTTCTGCTCTGCAAATCACTTACACCACATCATAGAATATTTAGCACATAATCAGGCAATGAATACTTGCTTATGATTTCTATAGTCTGCTAAAAATTATTAGCCTAAATGCTATTACACTTTATTTAGCAAATCATATCACTTGAATACATTATAAAAACTTGTTTTATACAAATGATTAGTATGCACTTAATTAAAGTATTATTTCTAACAATGAATTTCTGAGCTTAACAAAATTTTTAATATTTTGATGTGTTATTTACTTGAGGATATTTTATCATCTACAAACTCTGTTACGACTTGTGTGATTGCTGTAGAAAGTAAATCAGTAATTTAAAAAATATATCTCTTGATTTTCCCTGATTAAATCACTGATTTCTTTAAAAGACTGGCCTTTAAAAGATCTGCTACCATGATGCTATATATAATAATACTTGCTTGACTCCATTCTAGTTGTTTTAAAAATATGAAACACTTAGATTTCTATAAGCACAACATTTGTGGATTTTACAATTTAATATTGTAAATTGAGGTCAACAGGAGAGATAGTTGTAGTAGAATTGTAGTGCATTTTTGCACATATTCTTATCTTGAATATCCAGGTAATGGTTTTGAATGTCAGTTGTAAATGTGTGATGTGCCTCTGAAAAGGTTTAAGTAAAATCTGATGCTGTGTCAGTGTTATGAAGGTTACATTTCTATAGAGCAGCATCAATAATTTCATGATCTGTAAACCAAGATTAAAAAGAGTTCAAATTTTTTCAAAATGCAAAGTTCAATTTTGTTTTACTGATAAAGGATTGATATTATTACATGTTTCAACCTATTTTATATTTCCTTAACTCCATTTTATTTGGTATGAATTTATATTTAATATACACTGAGTAATTGGCCTTCTATTTCTTTCACATTGATAATTTATTTAATAAGTAATTTTTTTTTACTTTTCTTTCTTTTTTTAAATTCATTTTTATTGTTAGACTTATTGGGGTGACATCTGTTAGCAAGAATTACATAGGTTTCAGGCATACAATTCTACAGTGCATTGTCAACTTGATGTATAATAAGTTCACTACCTAATGTGAGAAATCAAGCTCCATACAGGAGCTTTCACATGTGATTAGAAATCTTTATCAGTAATACAGAAATGTGTAGGATAGGATAAATGCTTGAAGAATGGAGGCCTTAAGCACTGATGAGATTATGATGTCCACTGCTCCCATTTGTAGTAAAAATAAAAGGTATACAGGATGACAAAATAATTACTAAGCAGATACAAAACAGAATCCTAAGATTTTTCTTGATAATCACTCTGATATTGTGTTTTCTTTTAAAATATATATTTCTTTTTTCTAAGATCTTCTTTTTAATATCTGCTTTGCTGATGGTCTCTATCCTTGATCTGCTCTATAGATAAACCTGGATATACTGACAGAAGACTTAAGATAGGAAATAGTCTATCTTCTCTTTCCCCAAAATGCTAAAATCAAGAAATTTCAAAAGTATAATCTTAATATCAATGCATAGAAAAATCCAAGACAGATTGCTCAACAGGTACCTTTGTAGCACTAATAAAGTAGAAATTAGTAGCACCCAGTGTAGGTTTGATAACACTAAGTTGTGTTAATAATATGAACTTACTAGACTGCTTAATTCAATAAAAATGTGTTCCTGTGATATGAACAAATGATTTGATAGTATTGCTTCACGTATATTTAAACAAGGAATAAAAATAAACTAAATGATAATATAGTGAATTTTTAACTGAATGAGCTAATAACACTCATTTACTCATTTATTCATTCAATGATTAAGTATTTAGGGCCTAATATCACACCAATCCATGAAATTTAGGGACAAATAATTAGTCTCTGGCCTAAAGAAACTTGTTTGTGTGTGTGTGTGTGTGTGTGTGTGTGTGTGTGTGTGTGTGTGAATAGTAGTAGTAGTTGTTGTAGTAGTAGTAGTTGTAAGGGGTAGTAGTAATAGCAATGCTGTCTGTAGTAGTGGTGATAGTAATGCAAATAGTGACATGTGTGAACTCTAGAGTTAGTTAACTTGATTGGATTGCAACATCAACTATTTAGTATCCATACAACCTTGGACTTGTTCCCTAACTTCTCTACATCTTAGCTCTTTGTGTATTATGAGAGAATAATATTAGTATCAAAACTCTAAACTGTGTGTGGATTAAGAGAGATCACATATGATGATGGCTGTTAGTTGTACATCAAAATCCAATAAACTAATTTTCACTTAATAACCTACATCCAAACACTACCACATTTTGAGGTGCTGGTGCCTAGGGCATTAATATGTGAGTGGGGGGGTGGAGCATAATCCATCCCATAACAACGAGTGGTCTCAATTCAACAAGAACATTTTCTAACATTTAGAGATGTGAAAAGCTCGCATGGGCTGTCTTGATGTGTGGTGAGCTCTCTGTTACCAGAAATGTCAAGCAAGAGCTAAAATTATTTCCCAGATGTAGACATGAAGACAAGGGAGATAAAGAGATTGCACCAGAGCATGAGCAAATCCTAAAACTCAGACCCAGGTAAAATTTCCTTTTTGTTTTTTACTACTCAACCCTAGGTTTATGAACCTCTAGGAAAATACAGCAGTATATCTTGAGCCACAGAAAAAAGTAACCTGTCTTTCTGAAACATCCATTTTTCTTGATAGTAGTGAATTAAATTATTGTTTTAAGATCAAGATAAACATGAATGTATTATGAAGTAAAATGAAACATCTAGTTAACTTTTTTAAATAAAAAATATTTATAGGAATTTTTTATTTATAGAAGACTAATGTGTTCCAAGAAGTCCAAAGACATTTTCATTTTATTGTATTCTAGATCCTTCTATGCCTATAGGATACTTCAATGAGAAAGTTTAAGAAAATCTGTCACGTGATGCTGTCACCTTTTTGTAGAGACATTTATCATACATCTAATATAAACTTATAAAATATGTTTTACTGCAAGCTCTTGCTTCATTTATAGCTAATTAATCCATCAGAAAGAGCTTCCAGTAGTAATTACTTTCACTCCTCTTCGATCAACCTGGGCCAGATTTATACCACTGCACCTGAGAGAAGATCCTAATATCAAACCTCTGGACATGTCTTCTATAATATCTTCTAGCAGTTTAGAGTGATAAGCAATTAATGAGGAATATTGGTTTTAATCTAGAACTAGAAAACAAATTGGTCTATGTTGCAAAAAGCATTGGGTTTAATTATGTTGAAAACTCTTAACCTTAACTCACAATGAGTCAATTTAATTCTTCTGAAACCAATATTTATTTGTTGGATACTGAGATCCTGCTTGTGAAACAGACTATTTTAAGTGAACATTTTAATTCTGGGATATTTTGATGTGGGTGAATCAAAACAGCTGAGGTAAGCTTGTGAGAATACTTTTCTTTATTATCAAGTAATATGATCAAATTATGTCCTTGGCTGTCATCTCATCCCTGAGTTCTACTTGTACCAGAAATTTGTGACATTTGTGAGGAACATGGATGAGGTAAGATGTAAATGATGAGTGTACATTATTTGGGTGTAAAATAAAAAAATACATATTTTGATGTTGCATATTTGACTCCACTGCACTAAAATTTTCCCCATATCTCATCACCTATATCCATTTAGTGTCTTCATAATCTTTTTATAATACCTGAATTCAGCCAGTCCCTCAGTAGTCTCCTTCCCATATCTAGAAACTCCAAGTATTTCTGATTCAGTATGTCTTGTGGGGGAGAGGGAACTAATAATTTATATTTCTAATGAGTTCCTAAGTGATCTCAATGCTGCACATGTGTAAACTGTACATTGAGGACAAGTACCTTAGAACAAGGCACTACCTTCACTTCTAATATCTTCTTAACCAGATAGAAATTTCACTCTTGAGGGTATACAAGGGGAGACTACCCAAAACTCAAATTATCCTTTTTTGATGTGACAGGTATTGTGCACTTATAATTTGTTCCTCTGGGTCAAATGGTGAAAGTTTTTATCTGGAAGTTATGAAAAGGTTATATCACAATTTGTCAAAGAAATGTCCTCAGTTGTGGTAAACAGATAACTGGTTCTTCCACCATTACAGTGCACCTGCCCTCATTGCCCTGAGGATTCAGCAATTTTTGACCAAGTGCAGCATGACCTCTGTGCCCCAACCTCCTTAATCACCTGATCTCACCCTGAGCAACTATTTTGTTTTGTTTCCTTGGATGAAAAAGTTCCTCAAAGAAAATGTTTTGCCAATGGAAAAGAGGTGAAACAAAAAACTGGCAGAAGCACTAAAAGGCATCAAAACTGACAAATTCAAAAACTGTTTTGAGCAGCATAAAGAATGTATCAATAAGTGTATTGCCTCAAACGGAGAGTACTTTGAAGGTGAATGAAGTTTAAGCATGTAGGAATAAATACACAATTTTTCTTTATAAATAAATTTCTGGCAGTTTGGAGAAGTCCCTCTTTGTATAAACATCTTACAATGGAATTTGTAACATCTCTCTTTTAGTTCATCAAAAGCCTCTTGTCAGTACTTTTCTACCCATCATTAGTGTTCTCAGTCTTACAAAATTCTGTTTCTGAATCTCTACACAATAGTATCTTTTGCATCTGTCTTGCCAGGCAGGCAAGACGTCATGCTATGGATTTACCTGAATTTTTTAATTAGAAATCCCCCCCCCCCAATTTCTCCTCCACAGATATACCAAACTGGTGTACATCTTATTTTGAAAATTACCTTTCCCATAAGTCACTCTGGCATGAAGATGTATGCACTCTATTTTATATTCTCCTCCACACCAGATTCTGCTCCTTTTGATCATACTGACAATCCTGTTTTCTCTGTTTATGGTATGGCCAATGCCAGACTATTCTCTATTATCCTTAGAGCTTAATTTGACCATATTGGAGACACAATGTTGTATAATGGTTAAGGGCCCTAATTACAATACTGAAAGCCCCTAGATTCATATCCTTATTATTTACTAACTGTTAGCATGGTCATGTTATTGAATCTCTGCTTTTTAGTTTGTCACATGTAAAATCTGAATTATAATAATGTCTAACTTCATATGTTTTTTGTTATGAGGTATGAAGTTAAATTAGTTATTATTTGTAAATAGTTTTATATAATACCTGACACACTGCAAGTACGTCAGTGTTTGTTGGATAAACTACAAATGGGGATCCCCAAAAAACAGAAATTATCTTCTGAAAAATGGACACCTTGTAGTGCAGGCTACCTCTTCTAAGAATCCATTTGCATCAGTGCACTAGCTGGCATTATTGTAAGAGGCTGCATTCAACTTCAGTGAATTTTTTTGGAGACTCCTTCAAAGTGTGTCCCCCATTTCATGATTAGTGATCTACATGAACAATGTGTGACATGAGAATGCACCTGCCCACACCATGCTGAGTGTTCAGCAGTTTGACAAAAAATGGCATGACCCCTGTGCCCCAACCTCCCTATTCACCTGATTTTACCCTGAGTGACATTTTTTGTTTACCAGGATGAAAAAAAAATCTTCAAAGTCAAACTTTTTAATGTAAAATTTATTGAGTGACATTTATTGAGTTACATAGTCTCCAGGTATACCATTCTACAATATATTATCCTTGTGCTGCATCGTGTGTTCACCAACCAGAGTCAGTTCTTCTTCCATCACCATATATTTGACTCCTCCCCTCCCACATTCCTCACTCCTTACCTACAGGTAATCACTAAACTATTAACTGTTTCTATGAGCTTTTGTTCCTTTGTTGCTTTCAGTTTTATATTCCACATATAAGTGAAGTCATTTTTTTCTTGTTTTGTTTTGTTTATTTTGTGTGTTTGGCTCATTTCACTTAGCATGATGATTTCAAGGTCCATCATGTTATTGCAAATGGAAGTATTTTATCTTTTCTTATAGCTGAGTAATATTCCATTGTGTATATGTACCACAGTTTCTTTGTGCAGTCATCTGTCAAGGGGCACTATGATTGTGTCCATGATTTGGTAACTGTAAACAGTGCTGTGATGAACATTGAGGTACATATACCTTTGTGGACTAAGGTTTTTAAATGTTTTGGTAGTTAGAAAAGAAATTGCTGGGTCATATGGTAACTCTATTCTTAATTTTATTTTTTTGAGGAATCTCCATACCGTCTTCCATAGTGGTTGTACCAATTTACATTCCCACAAGCAGTGGGGGTACCTTTTTCTTCACAGCCTCTCCAACATTTGTTATTTCTTATCTTTTTTATAATACCCATTCTAACAGGTGTGAGATGGTATTTCATTGTGATTTTGAATTGTATTTCCCTAATAGTGAGTGAATTTGAACATTTTTCCATATATCTGTTGGCCATTTGTATGTCTTCATGGGAGAAGTGTCTGTTCAGGTCCTCACCTATTTTTTAATTGGATTGTTTGCTTGTTTATTTGTTGTTGTCATTGTTGAATTATAGAAGCTCTTTATGTGATTTAGATATTAGCTCCTTACCAGAGATTTTGTTTGCAAATATTTTATTCCATTCATTTGGTTGCCTTTTTATTTTGTTGAAGATTTCTTTTGCTGTACAGAAGCTTTTCAGTTTGATATAATCACATTCGTTTGTTTTTGCTTTTCTTCCCTGTCTTTGAAGTCAAGTTCATAAAGCCATCCCTGAACCCAAGGTCTATAAATTTAGTACTAATGTTTTCTTCTATGCTGTTTATTGTTTTAGGTCCTATCTAGAGGTCTTTAATCCATTTTCAGTTAAATTTGGTATATGCTGATAGTTCTTAGTTCAGATTGATTCTTTTGCATTTGGTTCTGTAATTTACTCAAAAGGAAATGCTTGGCCGATGGAGAAGAGGTTAAACAAAAATGGCAGATGTACTAAAAGGTATTAAAATTGACAAGTTGAAAAACTGTTTTGAGCACTGGAAAAAACGTTTTGATAGGTGTATTTGATCAAATAGAGAATACTTTGAAGGTGACTGAAGTTTAAATATGAAAGTATAAAATACTCAATTTTTTATATGTAAGTTCCATTTTTGGAGGTCTCCCCTCATAAGTTATCATTTCTTTCTTTTTTATTTACCTAAAATACTTATCCATCAATATTTCAGAAAATACAATTGTATCCTCAATGTTGTTTAGAAGTTCATTTTTTATTGTTGATTATTTTTTACCTTTTACTTCTCAGTGTATTGTAGTTTTGCTTCTGAAGAAAGGTTTCTCCCTTATCAATTGCTTTCAACCTTCCACCCTCAAATCTAAAGACTTCTTCTCTGTTCCCATTTTCCTTCACTGCATCTTTGAACACAGTCGAACAGTCTATCTTTGCAAATTCTGTCATGACTTGGATTTACCTTTTCTTGGCAGAAGTTACAATATTTTTTTCACTTAAATAATATTTTTCTTTCTCATTACAAAATTAGCCTATGCCAAACACCAGAGAAACAAACCTAATAAGAACAATTAAATGTAATGAAAATCTTAGAACGAATGAATATATATATATATATTCAAATATATATAATATATATATATATAATCAAATAACATGTATACATAAGGATAACTAACACTCATGTGCACCACAGGGCAAGTTAATAATTTGGCACTCCTTCACATTAGTGTTTCTTTAGAAGGGAGGATCTAAGTATCAGGTGAAAGAAGATCGAAGAAGACTCTTGGTGGCATAGATGAGGCTTCATCTACTCTTTGTACTACTCAGGTCCCAAACTTGTACGCCTTTCAAATTCAAACAAAAGTCATAGAGATAATTGGGCTTATTCTACTTAAAAGGGAATTTCATTGCTATGTTTTAGTACTAAAGCATGATCTTGGGTGTATCACCATATAAGGCCAACCTAAATTTCCACATTGAGTTATTTATCCCCTCATAATAACATCTTCCCTGAAAGGTGCTATAATAAATATGCTTTTTTCACGCTTATTATATTTGCAGTGATGTTTTAGTGTTCCATATATATTGACACCCAGGAAGTTACCTGGCTGGTTTGCTCCTTTGTTTGACTAGGACATATTTTAGACAGTTTATAAACTGTTAACATACTGAAATATTTTCAAAAATATTTTCTTGCAACATGATTTTCAATGGATGAAGTCTAGTCTATAGAATCAAAGTGTCATAATTCAGTTAAATAATCCCATCATGTTGGCATTTGTATTTTTCAAGTATTTTGATAGTATTCACAAATATATTGTAGTACATTTATATCTCTGTCTATAACTCTTTGCATGTATAATGGGTTATTTCCTTAAAAGAGATTCTTAAAAGAAAACTTGATGGTTTATATAATATGACTATTTTAAGGAATGTCTCTGTAAAGACTGTGTCAATTTGTATTTTATACAGATATGAACTATAAAATAGGAAAATATCTGATGGAAGAGTGTTCCTGGGAGATGAAACCTGCACCTATAGAATAAATATATGTTTGGTGTTCAAGGAATGATAACGTGGACAGTGTGGCTTAAACTGGGTTACTGCAAGGGAAATGGTAGGTAGTAAAATTATAGCGGTATCAGGGGATTAGATGGTGGGGTAACTTTGTAGATCATTGTAAAACCCTCAGCTTTGAATGAAATGGAGTATCAATGGAATGTTTTAAGCAAAGAATATACACCATACAATGTGTTTTAACAGAGTTATGGTGTGTGGAGCTGTTTGGAGAGGATATTGAAGAGGGATAAGGGCAGAAGCAGTTAGATCCATTAAGAAACTATTGCCATAATAGAAAAAAAGAAACATGAAATGGCAATGCCTTGGAACAGAGTAATAGCAGTAGGTAAGAAACCTCATATTTTAAATGTATTTTGAGGGTGGAATGGACATAAGGTGTTAATTGACTGAATGTGCAAGCTAAAGAAAGAGACAAATCAGGAATCACTAAGCACTTTAATGTGATCAGCTGGAAGAATAGAGTTGTCAATTAAAAAGTTTAGGAAGACTAGAGAAGGAAAACAGACTTTTGAAGATGGAAAGTGGAAATGGCTTATGTACCACTTATAAAGGCCAATAAAATACCACTTTGATGAGCTAAGGACTGGATCATTGATCTGAATCACTGTATTAAAGAAGATGGAACACATGATAATTGTTTTTATTTATTTTACCAATATATCAGTCATGTTATTGCTTGTGTTACCTGTATGCTATCATGGCTGGATCACATACTAAAAGTGTAATCTTGGGCAAGTCATTTAATCTCTCTGAGCCTAAGTTTCCTCAGTAATCAGATAAGGAAATATAGACAACATTATTTAATTGCAATGATTAAATAAGATAATGCATAAAATGTTCATGCCTAGCACAATGTTTGGTACACAGTTAAGTTTCAACAAATTTTAGTTCTTCTCTTTTTCTCCACAAATTATAAATCTCTTCAGAATAAAAACTGCCTCTGTAGCCCTCACAGCATGCTGCACATTACCTTATATGAATATATAGTAGGCATACCGTATTTATTTGTTATTTATTTATACAAAATAAGTACTTAATAATCACTTGTTTTTAAGTCTCTTAATCAGGATCCCAAATCGTATGTATAATGCCAGTAAGGTTAATTACATACCTGTATATCATTTTTTGTAGTTAACATTTTTATCATTGCTCTCTAGGCTACAGACGCTCTTATGATAAAGTTAATTTTATTAAAAACTACTTTATCTGCCTATAGTACTTTTTATTTTGAATGTTCAGCATAAATATTTTTGTATATATCATTTTCTAAATACTCTGTTTAATTATACCATTGACAAGTAGGAACTCATATCATTTGGGGAAGCAGTTAAAGGTATGTGTGTGTTTTCTAGCCGGCTCCCTGTAAATACAAGAAGTTCTGCTCTATATGATATCTCCTAGGAGCAGCTGCTTGTGCTACACTATGATATCCTATGTTGACTCAGTGATCTGGGAGTTCTAGGAGGGCTTGCTGTAAGTATATGAACTCTGATCCTTTTCTTCCACTCTCAACTTTCATTACCCATGGAGGAGAAACAACTTGGGGTTGTTCATGAGCTCTCCAAAACACTCTGATGATTGCCTGGCTCGTACTTTACATTGCCCCAAACAGTAAGAAGAAATGGATTTTCTTCTGATTGGATACATTCCAGATAATAGGATTTATGTTCTTCATATCTTGAGTCTAAATTGTGAGGATACAGGCCTCAGGCCACTCTCTGGAGGTGAAACTTACTCCATTCATTGTTTAGTTCCAGCTTGCTGAATTGCAGTTATCCCAAGTGATAGCTTTTCTCTTGTTTATTGTTTCAGCAATTGTACCCAATCACAAGGAGACATCTAATCAGCTCATTGACCAAATTCAGACACGATGTCATGGAAATATTTCTAGAAAATTATTTTCTTTTTCAAGGTCATCATGACAGGAAATTCCCAAATTTTCTTCAATTTATGCTAGAAATGAATGAGCTTTACCAACAAGAAATGTTTCTTTATTTCCAATCTAACTCCCTCAGTTTGTGACTTGTTCTTTTTTTTCTCTTCTCTTTTGACCATGCAAATGTCTATTTTGTAATGACTTAAAATACATGTTAAAATAATTCCAGTGGCAACTTAGGTATACAACTGTGCAAAAAAAAAAAATGTTTAGTGTTTTCTAAGCAAATTATATATTTAAAAATATTCATTAAATATATCATGTAAAAACCTTGAAATGACTATTTTTGTGCATTCTTAAGAAGCTGCAAACCTCAATTTAAAATGTAATAGCTTCTATGTTTTTGGAATTAATGAAGTAAAAAATTAAACATATTTATATATTTATTAAGATCTCTTCTCCTAAAAAGGTTGTAGGGTAGCAAGAAATCTAGGCTGTTACTACTCAGTTTTTAATAAAATGTCAGAGTGTAGTGCAATTTCATATGGGATAAATTTTAAAATTTAATAAAAGGCAAATAATTTAGTACAAACTAAAAAAAATTAAAAAATAAAGAAAATAAACAATCAATAAGAAAATTAACATGTTACAGATAGGGCCAGTCATTAAACGCTGATGAAGCAACCAAATAGATTAATTAAAATGCAAAACAAAAGGTCCTGATTAGATTAGATAATAAAGTAGAATTCTCATAGTTTGTCTCAATCTTGGTACATATTTGTAAAATTATAAATGATGACCATTTGAGACATTTGCAATTTAGTGTTAAGCAAGATTTATTTAAATATATCATTTTGGTCAAACTTTAAATCAGTCTGTGTGGCCACATAATAATGGAAATCTAAAATGCCAGGGTTAAAGTTAACACTTTAGGGATATGAAGTTCATGGTAATGAAAACGTGCCATTCCTTCTTATGTCAACAATTCTTCCTCAACAGTATGCCATTAAATTATTGTGATGATAATTGAGACACTAAAAACAGATAGATGTTGGGCATGTAGTTGCTAAGATCTTATAACTCATTAGCAATTAAATTTCAATGAAGTAAAATAACTTCTAATTCTATCTCTAATTATAATTATAAAATAACTTCTAATTCTCACTAAATTAAAAATTGGGAATATTCCTTTTGATGTTGTCTTTTTCCAGCCCAGTTTTTGCCTGATTTTTAAGGCAAATTAGTATTTTATTATGGTGCAGTTTTCAGAAAACAAAATTTCCAGGTATTAGGCATATTCCCTTCTCAGAACTGAAACTTGGGTGGCATCCAACCAAGGCAGGACTAAAACTGACAGTTCAATTAAATCAGAGGGATCTGATGAATATTGTAGTTGTGATGAGCAAAAATGTATGGTCAGAAGGTCAATTCCTTCAGGGCAGGTATGGAAGTGCTCTCTTACTAGATAAGGAAAATAATTCAGAAACTATGAATCCGTGATTCAGGGAACTACAAAAAAAGCAAAATATTTCAATCTGACTGGCATGTAGTAATTAGGATAAATGACTAGGCTGACCAGATGTACCATTTTAAATGGGACAGTATCACTGTTTTCTGTTACATTAAAAATAGTAGATCTGGTCAGTCTATAAATTATTCTGTGCTGTGGTAATAAATTAACCAAAAACTCTCACTGCCTTAACTCAATGGAGGAGCATTTTTTGCACCCTTAAGTTCTAGTGCAGGTGCTATGATCCATGAAGATTTGACCTCATAATATTATCATGTCAACATATAGAGTGGAGGTCTCTAGAACAGGGGAAGAGCGAGCAAGCAGAATGAGAGTTTAAAATAAGGATCTTAGTAGGCAGATAATAAGGACATATTATTTCCAGTGATAGACCAGAGCCTAGAACCAACTACATGGCCCCAAGTAATTGCAATAGAACTGAAAAACAGGGGGGAGAACATGTGTTTGGGCCTATGTATATGTGTGTGTGTGTGTGTGTGTGTGTGTGTGTGTGTGAGTGTGTGTGTGTGTATTATAGTGTCTCTGACCCAAGGTCTGATCCAAAAGAGAGGATGAGTATTACCAGCAGATCAAAGTTTGTAAAAATTAAAGCTATAACCAGATAGGCAAAGTCAAATTCTGATAGTTTACAAAATCAAGACACAAGCCTAGACAACACTGAGGGTAAAACCATCCTATCAAAAAGAAAGTGTCAGGGTTAATAGGTAAGATCCAATTTCAATAGTTTTTTAATAAGAGCTTGAAAAGCAGCACAGTGGAATAGAAAGACTATGAACTTTAGAATCATACACATATTAGGTTATTAGGTTACATCCTTATTCTACTCTTTACTTTCTGGGAAACCATAACAGGTTATGTAACTTATGTTATACTATATTTTCTTGTGTGTTGTTATAAGCTGAATTGTGTATCCCAAAATTCATATGTCAAAGTTGTAATTACCAGTACTTCAGAATTTGAAAATGTAGGGTGTCTGAAGAGGTAACTAAGTGAAAATAAGATGATTAGACTGGGCCTGCATCCAATAATACTGGTGTCCATATAAAAAGAGGAGATTATATATTACATGCTTAATTATTGGATACCTATAAGTTTTTGAAATAGTCTGAGGAGGGAGAAAGGAAGGGAGGGAGGGAGAGAGGAAAAAAAGGAAAAAGGAAGGAAGGAAGGAAAGGAAAGGAGGGAGAAAATCTGGCCCAGAGCAATTTATTAACAGGGACCTGGAGGGAATAAGTAATGAAAGTCGTAATTCAAGTAATGAGTTTAATGCAGAAAACTTACGACTTAAGAATGATCATGGACACCAAGCCAATTTTTATTAAAGTGGGTGTTCCTAATATGAGTATGCTTCAACACAGGGCAGGAGTCAGGATCAATGCAGGAGACAGCTTATCTTTCTATAATAAAGATATGCAGTTGTGAGAATCCACTCAAGGGTTAAAAATATAAACAATATTTACTTTACCATCTAATGACATTGTGAAATACTCAAAAACCTCATCACGAGGTTTCATTTTGTTTCAAATGATGACAATGGATTTAGAACCTTAGATGATGTGTTTCAATGTGAAGGGAACGTCTTCACTGAGGGAGGACACCTGAGGTATGAAGAATGACTCAATGCAACGAACATTTACTGAACATTTTCTTATACAAGACACTCTGTTCACTTATAAAGGAATATAAAAGTGACTAAGACTTAATTCTTGGTCTCAAGAGCTTGTAAAACTCTAAGGTTCTGAAAGTGATTCCTATTTTCTCATTCAAATAAGCAAAATATCAGCAAATACACACCTGTGTTTGTATTGTTACATAAAAATAAACAGGAGCTCAGCCAGACTGGAAAGTAACAATTACATTTCAAATAATCCTGCTGAAACCTAAAATAATTTATTTGCCTTTTCAGAAAAGGAAAATAAAGTTATAAATGCACACAGTCACTTAGTAAATACATATTGAACAGTCAGCTAGTAGAGATTGGTTAAGGATTAGTTTGTGGTTAAAAAAAGAGAGAAAACTCTGTCCTGAATTATCAAGGTGTCCAAGGTCAGTTTAGACATAAGGATCTGTAATTGTCTCTTATAGATGTGATTAAATATGTAAATGAGTAATTCCAAACCTTCCAAAGACAGGCTTCAAGATAATTGAAAATACATTGTTTTGTCATATTTGAAGTGCCTTATCTGTAACTGTTCTCATTGTATATTCCTATTGTGGGAACTTGTGTGTATTGGTATGTGTGTGTGGCAGAACAGGATAACATTTTAAAGTGATAATGAGACAATTGGATTGGGGCTTTACCTAATATGACATTGTCCTTATTAAAAAAAAAAGATTAGTGCATAGAATGATAGAGAAAGAAGATTGTGTGAACATATCAAAAAAAAATAGTAATACATGTGCCAAAGAGCCACTTAGTAAAGATTTTGCCCCTTGCAGGCTACGTATTTCTCTGTCTCATCCATCATGTATCTATCTATGTATCTATCTATGTACCTAATCTATCTATCATCTACTTATGTACCTATCTATCTGTCTATCTACACACTGATTTGATAGCCCTTTCAAACTGTAATAAAACACTCCTAGTTAAGTGCCCATATGCAACAAGCTGTGGACAAAATTTGACACATAGGCCATGGTTTGCTGACCCTTGATCTATGGTGATAGTTTTAAAACTCATTGAAGGATTCAACATCAAACAGAAGGATGCACCTTAGATGTTCGCAAAGAGGCTTTGCACTCCTCCTCACCCCAAGCTTTTCTGATATCAGTGTTAAATTCTTTATGGTCAGACCTATTGTTTCTATGCTTTAAAGAGGATATGTCCCCTTGTGACAGACAGCTTTTAAGATAGCACCAGTGATTCCCCTTCTCCTGGTAATCACAGCTTTGTGTTGTTCTCTCCCATATAGTACCAGCATTGTTATGAGTGATCCTTAGAATGTGGCAAAAGTATGTGATATCTCAGGCTAGATTATGAAATATATTGTGCTGCCTGCCTTGCTTTCACTCTCCTTTTTAGATCACCTGCTCTGGGGGCAGGCAACTGTGATATTATGAGGACACTCAAGTGGCTCTATGAAAAAGTACACTTAGTAAGAAACTAAGGCATCCTGCCAGTAACTGGTAAAGCACTGAAGCCTTCTGGGAATAGCCAGATGAGTGAGTCAAGCTTGTGGATAATTCTGTATCCCAGAGGACTACTCATTGCAAGCTTATGAGGGACCTTGTGCCAGAAACATTCAGCTAAGCAATGCCCAAGTTCCTCACCTATAGAAACTGAAACTAGGAGATAATAAACATTTGTGGTTATTTGAGTTGTTAAATTTTTGGATAATTGTTTATACAGCAAAAAGTAATATACTCCTTTAGGTAACCATTTCGACACAGTCAACTTGATGTCAAAAATATTTATTTTCAATCAGTTTACCATAGACATTTTTATTTAAGTACATTTTGACAAGTCTATTTTGTTTAACTTTCTCTAAAAAATTAGCCAAGAAACACATGGATTACATAAATTCAAACTCTCCTATTGCCTGTTCCTATCTAAATGGTTACAGGCAGATCAGATAAGGGTGGGCTGATGGTCAGAATAAGATGAGAGCAGAGGTTTAGGGATGAGCCAAGGATGAGATGAAAGTCAGAGATGGGTAAGAAACAAAAACAGGGCTATAGGGTAAGTCTACATACATACTTCAATCATTTTAAATAACCTGTTTTATTGTTTGTTTGGTTTTTGCTTTTGTGTTTATTAGTTTGTTTGTTTTTGTCTAGGCCTATCTTGATTCATCCTGCTTTAGTTTTTGAATAACCAAATTATTATCTAGGTTGTACACATGCAGACCAAGAAGATTTAACACATGACAGTTTTAATTAACTGTATAATTTACTCCATACCCCTACCAATCCATTACTTTCTACCCACAATTCCTAATTTACACATTCATTAATACTAATCATTTGAATATGTCTTATTGAGTTAAACAAATATAAGCTATTTGGAGGCACTTGTCTTTTATTCTCAATCTTTTTATTCTTCTCATTGCTTAACACAGAACCAGGTACATAGTCTGAAGCTAAGCAGAACTGAGCTAAGTATAAATAATATAGGACTGTAAATTACAATGTATCACTTTTACTCTCATTTAGTAGCTTAGAAGAATCATTTTGATTCTTTGATTCTCAATGATCTAATTAGAAAATGGGGATAATACTTTTTTTACATGGTTATTTTGAGGGTCAAATGGAATGATAAATATAAAACACTTTGGCAACATGAAATCTATGGAAATATTAGGTGTTGTTAAAACAAAACTCCATAGCTCTATAAACATGCAGAGTTAATCTACTCAAATGCTTTAGGGACTCTGATGTTTCCTTTTGAAAATATGAGTCACATTTCTTTAAATGTACCAGTTAACAACTGTGTTTCCTATTAAAACATAAAGTCTTGTCTCCATTTTAAAAAGGAAATAAAAAATATGGAAATTCTGATATAATTCATTTATATCAGCAGAACTACACAAGGAGGAAACGTCAACATTCTATCATTTTACGTGTTTTTAATTTTGTTGGTTTTCTTTTCCTTCATAATAATTAGTACACATCCCCACATGTGATTAAGATGTATGACTTAAATTTAAAAATCTATTTCACTCTCTTCAAGGATGTGTCATGAAGGGGTTTGCTGGTGGCGCAGTGGTTAGACTTCGATCCCATCAACACCACAGCCTGGGTTCGACTCCCAGCCAGGGAACCACCAAAAAAAAAAAAAAAAAAGAATGCGTCATGAGTGCCAGTTAAGATGGCAGAGTATATAAACACTGTGCTCACCACCTCTCAGTACCACATCAATTACAACTAAACTACAGCATAGCTATCATTAAGAATACCTGAGATCTAGCTGAACTAAAGCCCTACAACTACAGAAATACAAAAGAAGCCACCTGAGACTGGTTGGAGGGGCAGAAACACACAGAATGGTCTGGTGCCACACCTGTATGTGACCATTAAAACTGGGAGGGCTACCTAGGCTGCAAAGGTCTTATCTGGAGGAGTGAGGGGTCCCAAACCCACATCACACCCCGCAGCCCAGAGTTCCAGTGCCAAGCAGAGAAGTCCCCATAAATTCTGGCTGTGAAAACCAGTGGAGATTGTGGCTGAGTGAGAGTAGGGCAGCTGCAGTCTCAGGCCCTTCTTCTAAACTGCCCATGTATGCTTTTACTGTGTGATGAACTCACTTGGTCTGAGCTCCAGCATGGGAGAAACAGCTCAAAAGGCATAAGGGACAAATTTGGAGGAAATAATTCATCTGGCTTTAGAGCAAGGGCTGGTGGGGCAGCTTTTTTCCAGACTGAGTAGCTGGTGGAAGCCATTGTTTCTTTTCTCAGCTCTCTCCTTCCATGCAGACACAAACAGATGACATATGTAAGCCCCCAAAGGAAATTGGCTGTCACCTTTCCTTTGGTCTGCCCTGAAACCATGCCTCACCAAAATTGTGCGCACACACAAGCCAGTACTAGTAGCTTTTCCCTACAAATGATCTGTCTTAGCTCATGCTGTGACTTTCATAAAATCTCTCAAATGTTCACAAAACCCAAAAATGCAGCATCTGATTTAAGCTTGTCCCATATCTCTGGTTGAATAGCCCTAAACCCAGACCTAGTGACAGTCTGCTTCAGTTTGCAGATTAGCAACTCAAGGCACCACCAAAACCAGCATGAACAGTGGCCATCTGGAATTACTTTGTGGCTCATACCAGGTAACCCTGGGCAGGGCACAGGCTGTGGCTCACATTGACTTGCAAAGAGTCCCCTCCCAAGAGGCTGTAGGTCTGGCACATCCAGAGGCCAACTTTGGACCAAGCTGGAGCATCACCTGGCCACTTCAAAGGAGGACATACCCAAAGGCAAACTGGGCAGGCACTAGAACCCTACTATCCCTCCCATCAACATGCAAACAGCAACCAAGACTCAACATCAACAGGAGGGCACACACTACCCATGCAAGAGTCACACCTGGAGCACCCAACTCTGGTGACCAGGGAGACTATACCACAGTAGGGTGGCCTTATGTAGTAGGAGTTTCACAGGACACGTACTACATAAGGCCACTCTACTAAGACTGGGACATAGCAGCTCTACCTAATACATAGAAACAAGCACAGGGAGATAGCCAAAATGGGGAGACAAAAAATGTCCCAAATAAAAGAACTGAAGAAAGCTCCAGAAAAATAATTAAACAAAATTAAGACAAGCAATCATCCAGACATAGAGTTCCAAACACTAGTTATAAGGATGCTAATGATCTCAGTGAAAATTCAACAAAGAAATAGAAAACATTAAAATGGAGGAAATAAAACCTGAAAAAACTCAGTCAGAAATAAAGACTATAATAACTGAAATGAAGATTACTTTTGAGAGAATTAACAGTAGATTAGCTGAAGCAGAGGTTTGAAACAACGATTTAGAAGATAAGGTAGCAGAAAACATCCAGCTAAAACAGCAAAAAGAAAAGTAATCTAGAAAATTTAGGATAGATTAAGAGGTGTCTGGAACAACACCAAGCATACCAACATTCACAACATAGAGGTACCAGGAGGAGAGGAGAGAGAGAGCAAGGAATTGAAAATATATTTGAATAAATAACTGAAAAATTTCCTAACATGGTGAAGGAAACAGATATATAAGCCCGAAATGCACAGAGTCCCAAAGAAGATAAACCCAAAGAGGCCCACGCCAAGATACATCATAATTAAAATGCCAAAGATTAAAGCAAAGAAAGAATTTAAAAAGAAGACGGAAACCATTAGTTGCCTACAAGGGAACTCCCATAACACTATCAGCTGTTTTCTCAACAGGAACTTTTTAAGCCAGAGGAAATTGGCACCAAATATTAAAAGTATTAAAAAGCAAGGACCTTGGCTCCTGAGCCATTTTCTTTGCTCGAGCCCCCTCCTACCTCTTCGGTGTGTTCTCCGCAATAAACTATCTTTTTGTTCCACCACTTAAAAAAAAAAAACAAAACAAGTACCTTGGGGGTTCCCTAATGGTGTGGTGGCTAGGCTTCAGCGTTCCTAGCTCTGCAGCATGGGTGTGATTCCCAGTCAAGGAACCAGCCCCACAAAAAAAAAAATTGAGGAAAAAAAAAGCAAGGACCTGCGATCCAGTTCACTCTACCCAGCAAACCTATCACTTAGAAACAAAGGATTGATAAAGAGCTTCCCATAGAAGAAAATGCTGAAGGGGTTCAACACAAAACCAATACTACAAGTAATCTTAGAGAGACTTCTTTAAGACAAAAAGAAAAAAAGAAGATACAATATATGAACAATAAGATGGCAATAACTACTTTTCTATCAACAATTACTTTCCATGTAAATGGATTAATTTCTCCTATCAAAAGATAGGGTAACTAAATTGATAAAAAAGTAAAAAGAAAAAAGAAAACTAAGACTCTTACATATACTGCCTACAAGAGACTCACTTCAAAGTCAAAGATATACACAGACTGAAGTAAAGGGATGGAAAATGATATTTCATGAAAATGGAAACAAACAAAAAGCTAGGGTAGCAATATTTATACCAGACAAAATAGCCTTTAGAACAAAGACAAAAACAAGTAACAAAGAAGGACCCATAATTACAGTTATGAGAATTTATTCAAAGAAACACAAAACAGTACTTAGAGGAGATGAGTCCATCCATATGTTAATTGCAGTATTGTTTACAATGGCCAAGATGTGGAGGCAGCCTGTGTGTCTGTCCATGGATGAATGGACATAGAGGAGATTGTTCATATACACAATGAAATATTGCTTGGCCATGGATGGAAACAGGTTCTTGTCATCTGTGCCAACATGGATGGACCTGGAGGGTATTGTGCTAAGTGGAGTATATCAGACAGAGAAAGACAAATGCAGTGTAATTTGACTTGTATGTAAATCTAAAGAACAAAATAAACAAGCAAAATAGAAACAAACATAGATAAAGAGAACATTTTGATGCTCACTAGATAAGAGAAGGGTTTGGGGTGAGTGAAAAAGGGAAGGGATTAAAAGTACAAATTGGTTGTTAGACAGTAGCCATAAGGATGTAGAGTATCACTTAATGAATATAGTCAATAATATTGTAATAACTATGTACGGTGTCAGATCAGTACTCGATATACTAGGATAGATGGGAGAGGGGTTCGAGGATAGGGTGAGAAAGGTAAAGGGATTAAGAAGTAAAAATTGGTAGTTACAAAATAATCATGGGGATGTAAACTAAATCATAAAGAATATAGTCAATAATATAATAATATGCATAGTGTCAGGTGAATACTAGTCTAGTCAGTGTGATCACTTTTTAAATTATAAAAATGTCTAACCACTATGAAATTAATGCAAAATAATATTGAATATCAAAATAAATAAATAATGTGAAAAACATGTTATTAAACATATTATCTCTCTCACTGATAAGGTGAGATAGCCAATATATTCTTGGAATTTCTTTGATTAACATTCACTTCTCTTCTCTTGCTCCAAATTCCTTTTTATTTCAATTTCTTAAATTATGAAATCAGAGCATGCTGCTTGGTAATAGATTTTCTATTTGTTATTTTCTGGCACAGTAGTAGCTTAACTAATTCATTCACTGTCCATTATTCTAAAAGAAATCTTACTCCAGCATTGCCACGGTGTGTCAGGAAATTACTAATGTAGAAAATATACAGATTATTATATGACCACAAGTCCTTCAAATCCAATGAGAACAAGAAAGACCTTTTTAATTCTGAAAAGAAAATTTGATCTTATAAAAATTTTTTCCAGAAGGTCTGTTTTAAGACTAAACAGACTAGCAATTCACACAACTGAATACATTTTGGCACCCATACATGTAAAAATGAAACCTCTGTGTTTTTAAAGAGAGTTAAAAATGTTACATGTTATCTGATCAAATGTAATAAATATATCTGTGTTCATTTAAAATGCCAGATACTGTTCTATATGCTGTGAGGGTGTAGAAAGAATCTGTGCCTTTAGGGGCTTACATGTTAGAACACATATAAATACTTGCATTATATGAAACAGAATGAAATAAATGTTAAATACAGGTATAAGTTTTTACTCTAGAAAGAGAAAAACAAATGATTAATTGAGAATAGAGAGACTAAGACACTGTTTCTGAGCCTGAGGAAATGGGATTCTAGTAGACACAAACCAAATTGAGCACATGGGACCAGGCAGAGGGAATAGTCTAAAAAGAAATGCTGAGGCAAAAAGGTATTTAAAATTTATAGAGAGTAAGTACTTTGTTAAGACTTGAGTTTAATATTAAAGAAAGGGTGACTTTGCATTTGAAACTGAAAAAGTGGTTTTGGGTCCAATTGGAATTATCATAATAAACTAAAAAGCTTCTGCACAGCAAAAGAAACCATCAACAAGGCAAAGAGACAGCCAACTGAATGGGAGAAAATATTTGCAAATAACGCATCAGATAAGGGTCTAATATCTAAAATATATAAAGAACTAATAAGACTTAACAACAAAAAAACAAACAACCCAATTAAAAAGTGGGCAGAAGAACTAAACAGACA